>JAOTQR010077289.1:0-12281 GCA_025774065.1 Solanum ossicruentum | reverse complement strand
AAAAAAAGCGCAGATAGTTTAAAGAGCCATTTTGCTTTATTCCATCATACTCAAAGGCCAAAAAATAGTCAATCTTTCTCTCCACAACTTGCTAATTTATTTCCAGGGGCCAACCCCATGGGGTGAGTTGGAGATCTCTATGCTCCATTTATCCCTTCTTTCATGCTTAGAAGCTACAACTTCTTTCCAGTAGCTATAGTCATTTGTACTAAACCTCCAAAACCATTTCATGAGCAAGCTTTTGTTGTGAGAAGCTAAGTCTCTAATGCCCAAGCCTGCCTTGTTCTTCGGTTACTTGACTTTGTTCCCCATTTGATAAGAAAGATGAAGTCCGTGAGAATTTATATTTCCTTTCCATAAGAAGTCTTTCCGAATCTTGTGCAAGATTAAGGATCTTGCCAGGTATGGGAAAAGTGACATGTAGTATGTGGGTATGCTATCAAGCACACTGTTGATAAGGGCTAGATATTTGAATTATTTGCAGTTTAGGCACTTCAAATCGCCTAACCTCACCTCAGTTCCATTTCTTATTTGTGGCTAAACTTACAACGCATATATGTTACCTTATTTTAAGATCTTTACTTTCTAGAATGTTTCTACTAGTTGAAGCGGTGGGTTACGTGGTATATTTATGTGTTATAATTCTACCTTGCAGAGATGATCCAGAACTCGATACAATGCTGAAGGAGAGAGTTCGATGGGGTGACCCAATGGCACATTTAGTTAAGGTAACTTTGTTACTCAACCACTTTCTTTTGAGTGCATCTATTCTATCTGTTTTGGGTAGATGATTGCCAATTACTGGATTTCTGTGTATTTTCATTAACTTCTGTCTCGTCTCCGCCTCTCTAAACCTGAATTACATTCTTGGTTGTTGCAGAAAAAGCTGGACCCAATTCTGCCCGACTTTGGGGCTAATGAGAAAATGAAGTCGTCCGGTTTTATAATCCCTCAAGAGATCCCTTCTCACAGCTGGATCAAAAGAGGACTGGATGCAGCGCCCAATCGTTATGGCATAAGGCCAGGACGACACTGGGATGGGGTTGATCGAAGTACAGGTATATCCCCAGTCTTAACCGGTTTCAGTTCTACTTTTTCGTGCTAACTTGATAAATCGCTGATTTAAGCTTTGTATATCGTTCCTCTTTGGTGACGCGAATGTTGATTCTCTTGTAATAGGATATGAGAAGGAGTTGTTCAAGAGGATGAACGAGAAACAAGCAACTGAAAGAGAAGCATATCTGTGGTCTGTGTCCGACATGTAACTTGTTCTGGTTTTCTTTTATCTTTTTATACTTGTAATCTGTAGATTAGTAGCGGTCTTGTTTCTTCATGACGTGAAAATTTTGAAAAGAGGTAGCTTTTAAACTCTGTCTCATATGGAAATATGATGTCATATAAAGAATGTAATGTTTGTTTACTCTCGTCTTGTTTATTCTCGTGACTATGGTTTGTTGTGACACGTTCCTTTGATTTTTAATTCGATACAATTAGTTTCATACAAGTTATTTTTTATATTGTTTTATTTCTTTGAACAAATTTGTGGAGCCCTTTTTATTATGTTTTTTTTCCCTTTCAATAAGTGATTATATATCAATTCATATAGGTAAATAACTTATAAGTTTGAAGGGAGGTCTTATATTAGTTGGCATATTAAAGCTGGAATAGTTAGTTTTGTTAGTGATTTGCTTTTAGTTTCTTAAGTTGGAAAATGTTCTAAGCTCAAAATTAATGCTTATGGGCTCCAACTCCATTTTATTAGCAAATGTGATAAAAGTAAGATGGATCATGAATTTATTTAAGATCCATTACCATCGATAAATTAAAGAGGGAAAAGAATAGTTATACGGAATTCGCAAAAGAAGAATTCAAACACTAAGTAAGTTTTAGGCATAATTTTTTTATAGGTGAATAATTTAGTTTCAATAAAAAATATGGTTGCACATTCTTCTAGAGACATTAGAAGAAGGTTCAAGGATGTGGTGATGCACTTTGGACAAGTGGTTTAGTAATTAACTTTCCCTAGATTCAAATTAGGATTGTTTCTTTAAAAAAAAGGATTATTAAGATGCAAGAAGTCAATCATGCTTCTACGGTGTAGATGAAGAATGTGGTGACGCATCTTAGTTGAGACTCATGAAATCAATAATTATATATATAAAAAAAATGAACAAATTAAGGTCTATAGACATAAGTAATCCCAAAATAATTTAAGTATAGATTGATAAAAGCGATCGTACTAGAGCCACAAGACTCGAGGGGTGCCTAACACCTGCCCCTCGGTCAACTGAATTTCTTATCCGGTCTTTCATTTTAGCAGATCGATCCAATAATAGACGAGTCATTTTCTTTTGATCAGGGATTTAAAAAAGATGACTTGGAACACCAAAATTCAATTCCAAGCAATAATTCTAAATAAAATAAATAATCTTTTTCCAATGCCGTCACTTAAAGTAAAAAAGCCCTTTTCCCATGCCGAAAAGGGGTGTGACAATGCTTCGCTAAAAGACTTGTGTCTACATAATCTCACCATGTTGTATGTCTTCAAGACATATTTTTCTTTCTGGGTTTACATGGTGGTTTTTTCCCAATGTATCTTTTTCATCCATTGGCATCTTTTATGTATAAGATGCTAAATTTGTTTCTACATTTCATGGTTTAATAGACGAATATTAAATACAAACACAGAAAGGCAAGAAATCCAAATACACAGGACAACACATGCATACAAATGTAATTTATTAAAAATACAATATTGATACAATAGTATTCGTTGATACAAATTGAATTTTGTTAATATACTTGCGTTTGATACAACATTTATACTATTGTATTCGGCTATTCAATTGTATTCATTGATACAACTTGTATTTGTTAATAAATTTATATTATATGTATATTCATATATAATATATAATGCACATTTTTTACAGAGACAAGCCTAATATATTTTAAGACACTTACAATATATCTTTATCACTTGCAAAATTACTTTTATGCATTGTGTAACACATTATATTACTTGTATAATTCATTTTTATAATATAAAGTTTTTTTTAGAAAAATCTCAAACAAGTATAATAAATTTTAATACATTTATAATACATATATATATTACAAGGGTCACTTGAAAGGATTTAGACGATTTGGGCAGTTTTTCATGGGTGTTAGCCCACGGAATCTGGCGTTGCCGGGTTCCAGTGCAACTTTCTCAAAAAATCATATGAATGGATCCATAACGAGCTCACTAAAAGTCCCAGGTGGCCCGGCGGTGCCGGAAGACACCTGGTAAGATTTTATAGGCCAAGGAACAGGAAATATACGATTTGAGCAGATTTTCGTGGGTGTTGGCCATGAAATCTGGCGCTGCATGGGGCTTCAGTGTGACTTTTTCAAAAAATCAGATTTTTCGATCCGCAATGAGCCCTCCAAGAGTCCTAAGTGATCCTACGGCGCCGAAGGATGCCCGATAGGATTTAATGAGCCAAGGAACAGGAAACAAGCGATCTGGGTTGTTTGTCATGGGTGTTAGCCCACAGAATCTAGCACTGTCAGGGGCTCAGGAGCAACTTTCCCAAAAAATCATATGAGTGGGTCCATAACAAGCCCGCCAAGAGTACCAAGCTTGGCAGTGCCGGAGGATACCTGGTAGAATTTTATGGGTCAAGAAACAGGAAATAGTCTATTTGGGTAGCTTTTCATAGGTGTTAGCGCACGAAATCTAGTGTTGTAGGGGGCTCCGACAACTTCTTTAAAAAATGATACGAGTTGGTCCATAATGAGCAGTCCAAGAGTTCCAAGTGTCCCTGCGATGCCGGAGGACGCTTGGCCAAGAAAAACGAAACAAACGATATATCCAAGAAGATTTTTGTGAGTGTTAACCCATGAAATCTAGTGCTACCGGGGGCTTCAATGCAACTTTCTCGAAAAATTATACGAGTGGGTCGGTAGCGAGCCAGCCAAGAATCCTAGGTGGCTCGGCAATGCAGAAGGATGCCTAGTAGGATTTTATGGGTTCAAGAACAGGAAATAGACGATCTGGGCAACACCTGCGAAATCTGGCACTAGCGGGGGTTCTAGTGCAATTTTCTCAAAACATCATACGAGTGGGTCCGTAACAAGCCCGCTAAGAGTCCCAAGTGGCCCGGCGGTGCTGGAGGACGCTTTGTAGGATTTTATGTGCCAAGGAATAACAAATAGGTGATCTGAATAATTTTTCGTGGATGTTAGCCCATAGCATTTGATGCAACCGGGGGCACCGACGCTACTTTCTCAAAAATCATATAAATCAGTCCGTAACGAGTCCGCCAAGAGTCCCAAATGGCCCGACAATGCTATTGGATGCTTAATATGATTTTATGGGCCAAGAAACAGGAAAGAAGTGATTTAGATAGTTTTCCATAGGTGTTAGGCCACGGAATCTGGCGCTACGTGGGGCTCCGGTGCAACTTTTCCATAAAATCATACGATTGGTTAGGTAACGAGCTTGCAAAGAGTCCCAGGTGGCCCAGCGGCGCTGGAGGGCGTCTGATAGGATTTTATAGGTTAAGAAATAGTAAATAGGTGATATGGGCAGTTCTTCATGGCTGTTAGCCCATGGAATCTGGCGCTACCGAGTGCTCTGGCCCAATTTTCTAAAAAATTATATGAGTAGGTCCATAATGAGCCCACTAAGAGTCCCAAGTGGCCTGGCGGCACCGACGGATGCTTAGTAGGATTTTATGGGCCAAGAAATAGGAAATAAACGATCTGGGCAGTTCTTCGTGAGTGTTAGTCCACGTAATCGGGCGCTTCCGAGGGCTTCAACCTAACCTTCCTAAAATATCAGACGAGTGGGTCGGTAATGAGTCCGCCAAGAGTCTCAGGTGGCCTAATAGCGCCAAAGGATTCCTGGTAGGATTTTATAGCCCAAGAAACAGGAAACAAACGATTTAGGCAGTTCTTTGTGGGTGTTAGCCCACAAAATCTAGCGCTGCCGGGGACTCTGGTGTAACTTTCAGAAAAAATCATACGAGTGAGTTCGTAATGAGCCCACCAAGAATCCCAGGTGGCCTAGCGACACCAGAGGACGTTTAGTTGGATTTTATAGGCCAAAAAATAGAAAATAAGCAATTTGAGCAGTTCTCCGTGGGTATTAGCCCACAGAATTTGGCGCTGTCGAGAGGTTCAACACAACTTTGTCAAAAGATCATATGAATATCCATAACGAGCCCTCTAAGATTCACGATGGCCCAACGCCACAAAAGTACGCCCGGTAGAATTTTATAGACCAAGGAACAGGAAACAGACGATTTGAGTATTTTTTTCGTGGGTGTTAGCCCACAGAATCTGGCACTGCCAATACTTTTCTGAAAAATCATACGAGTGGGTACGCAACGAGACCGCCAAGAGTCTTAGGTGGCCCAATGACACCAGAAGATGCCTTGTAGGATTTTATAGGCCAAGGACCAAGAAACAAGTTATTTGGGCAATTCTTCATCGGTGTTAGATTAATGAATTTGGCGTTGTCGGGGGCTCCAGTGCAACTTTCCAGAAAATCATACGAGTGGGTTTTTAATGATCCCGCCAAGAGTTCCTGGTGGCCCAAAGGCACCGGTGGACACCTAGAAGGATTTAATGGGCCAAGGAACAAGAAACATGTGATTAAGCAGTTGTTCGTGGGTGTTATCCCACGGAATCTAGCGTTGCCGATGGGTTCGACGCAACTTTTCTGAAAAATCATAGGAGTGGGTCCATAATGAGCCCACCAAGAGTCCTTAGTGGCCCGGCGCCACTAGAGGATGCCTTGTAGAATTTTATGGGCCAAGGTACAAGAAAAAGACTATTTGGGCAGTTTTTCGTGGGTATTAGCCTACTAAATTTGGCACTGATGGGGGATCAAACACAACTTTCTCGAAAATCATATGAGTGGGTTTGTAACGATATCGCTAAGAGTCCCAGGGGGCTCAACTGCGTCGGAAGATGCCTGATAGGATTTTATGGGCCAAGGAACAGGAAATAGGTGATCTAGATAGTTTTCGTAGGTGTTAGCCCACAACATCTAGCGCAGCCAGGGCTCCGATGCAACTTTTCCAAAAAATCATACAAGTTGACCCATAATGAGCCTGTAAATAGTCCAGGTGGCTTGCAGGCGCCGGAGGATGCCTGATAAGATTTATGAGCCAAGGAACAGGAAACAGGCGATTTGGACAGTTTTTCATAGGTGTTGGCCCATGGAATCTAGCGTTACCGGGGGCTCCGGTGTACATTTTCTAAAAAATCATACGAGTAGGTCGGTAATGAGCTTGCAAAGAGTCCTAGGTGGCCTAGTGTCGTCGGAGGATGCCTGGTAGGATCTTGTAGGCTAAGGAATAGGAAACATGCGATTTGGACAGTTTTTTATGGGTGTTAGCTAACGAAATCTGGCGCTGCCAGGGGCTCCGGTGCAACATTCTGTAAAAATCATATATGTAGGTCCGTAATGAGCCCACTAAGAGTCTCAAGTAGCTCGATAGCGCCGGAGGATGTCTGATAGGATTTCATGGGCAAGGAAGAAGAAACAAATATTTTCGGTAGTTTTACATGGATATTAGCCCACAGAATATGGCGCTGTCATAGGCTTGGTGCGAATTTCCTAAAAACTCATACGAGTGGGTCTGTAACAATTAGCCAAGAGTCTAGGTGGCCTGACGGCGCCGGAGGACGCCTGGTTGGACTTTATGGCCCAAGGAGCATGAAACAGGTTATTTGGACAGGTTTTCATGGATGTTAGTCTACGGAATCTAGTGTTGTTGGGGGCTCCAATGTAACTTTACCCAAATATCATACGAGTGGTTCTATAACGAGCCTGCCAAGAGTCCTAGGTGGCCCAATGACTTCGGAGGACGTCGAATGGAACTTTACTGGTCAAGGAACAAGAAACAAATGATTTGAGCAGTTTTCGTGGGTGTTAACCCATGGAATCTTGCGTTGTTGGGGGCTCCGGTGCAACTGCCCCGAAAAATCACATGAGTGGGTCCATAGAAAGTCCGCCATGAGTCCTAGGTAGCTCGATGATGCAAGAGGATGCCTGGTAGTTTTGTTTGGGCCAAGGAAAAGGAAGCAGGCGATTTGAACAGTTTTTCGTAAGTGTTAGCCCACGAAATCTAGCGCTGCTGGGGGCTCCAGCGCAACTTTCTCGAAAAATCACACCAGTAGGTCCATAATGAGTCTGACAAGAATCCAAGGTAGCTCAGCGGCGCTAGATGACGCCTAGTAGGATTTTATGGGCCAAGGAATAAAAAATAGATGATTTTGGTAGTTTTTCGTGGATGTTAGCCATGAAATTTGGCGTTGTCGGGGGCTCCGATGCAACTTTCTCAAAAAATCACACCATTGGATCCATAATGAGATTAACAAGAGTCCAAGGTAGCTCAGTGGCGCTAGATGACGCCTGGTAGGATTTTATGGGTCATGCAAGAGGAAACAAATGATTTGGGCAGTTTTTCATAGGTATTAGCCCATGGAATCTAGCACTGTCGAGGGATCGATGCAATTTTTCTGAAAAATCATACGAGTGGATCTGTATTGAGCCTGCCAAGAGTCCTAAGTGGCCCGACAGTGTCGAAGGATGCGTGATAGGATTTTATGGGCAAGGAATAGGGAAAGGCAATTTAACAGTTTTTCGTGGGTGTTAGCCTACTGAATTTGGCATTGTCGGGATCTCCGGTGCATCTTTCTCAAAAATCATACGACTGGCTCCGTAACGAGCCTATTAAGAGTCCAAAATAGCGCTAGAGGATGCCTAGTAGGATTTTATAGGCTAAGGAATAGAAATAGGTGATCTGGATAGTTTTTCATCGATATTAGCCCATGGAATTTGGTGCTGCCAGGGGCTCCGACGATAATTTTCTGAAAAACAATACGAATGAGTCTGTAATGAGCCTATCAAGAGTTTCAGGTAGCCCAGTAGCGCTGGAGGACGCCTGGTAGGATTTTATGTGCTAAGGAATAAGAAATAGGGGATTTGGCCAGTTTTTCATGTGTATTCATCCACGTAACCCATTACTGTCGAGCGCTCCGTCGCAACTTTCTCAAACAATCATAAGAGTGAGTTTGTAACGAGCTCGCCAAGAGTCCAGGTAGCTTAGCGGCACCGGAGGACGCTTAGTAGGACTTTATGGGGCAAGAAATAGAAAATACATGATTTGACTGGTTTTTTTCATGGGTGTTAGTCCACAAAATCTATCCCTACCCGGGCTCTAGCGCAATTTTATCGAAAAATCATATGAGTGGGTCTATAATGAGCTCGCTAAGAGCCTCGAGTGGCCAAGGAATAGGAAACGGGCAATTTGGGTAATTTTTTGTGGATGTTAGCCCACGGAATCTGTCGTTGTCGGGGGTTCCGATGCAAATTTTATGAAAAATCATATGAAGGAGTCCGTAACAAGCTCGCAAAGAGTTGCAGTTAGCCTGATGGTGCCGGAGTACTCTTGGTAGGATTTTATGGATAAGGAATAAGAAACAGACGATTTGAGCAGTTTTACATAGGTGTTAAACCATGGAATATGGCGTTGTTGGGGGCTTGGTGAAACTTTCCTGAAATATCACATGAGTAGGTCAATAACAAGTCCACCAAGAGTCTTAGGTGGCCTGGCAATGCAGAAGGATGCCTAGTACGATTTTACGGGCCAAGGAAAAAGAAATAGGTGATTTGGGTAGTTTTTAGTAGGTGTTATCCACCGAATCTTGCTTGACCGGGGGCTCCGGCATGACTTTGTCAAAAGTCGCAACACTAGGTCCATAACGATCCCGACAAAAGTTTCAAGTGGCCTCGCGATTTCCAGAGGATGCCTGGCAAGATTTTAAGGGCCAAGAAACAAGAAACACGCGATTTGAGCAGTTTTTCGTAGGTGTTAGTCCATAGAATCTGGCGCTACTGTGGGCTCTGACGCAAATTTCCAAGAAAATCATACAAGTGGGTCTGTAACGAACCCGCCAAGAGTCTCAAGTGGCCTAGCGACAGAGGATACATGGTAGGACTTTATGGTCCAAGGAATCGAAAATAGGTGATTTGGGCAATTTTTTCGTGGGTGTTAGTCCACGGAATCTAGCGTTGCTAGGGAGTCGACGCAAACTTTCCTTTAAAATCATATGAGGGGGCCTGTAACGAGATCTCCAAGAGTACCAAGGAACAGGAAACATGCTATTAGGTAGTTTTTCGTGAGTCTTAGCCCATGAACTCTAGCATTGTAGGGGTGTCTGACACAATTTTCCCAAAAAATCACACGAGTGGGTCTGTAATGAGCCCGACAATAGTCTCAGGTAGCCCAATGTTGCCGAAGAATGCCTGATAGGATTTTATGTGTCAAGGAACAGGAAATAGATGATTCCAGCCGGTTTTGTATGAGTATTAACCCAGGGAATCTGGCGTTGCCGATGCCTCTGGGAAAATGTCCTGAAAAATCATACGAGTGGGTCTGTAACTAGCTCACTAAGAGCGTTTAGTGGCTCGACGGTGCCAGAGGACGTTTGGTAGGATTTTATGGGCCAAGGAACAAGAAAAAGACTATTTGGTAGTTTTTCGTGGTATTAGCCTACTGAATCTGGCACTGCCGGGGCTCCAACACAACTTTCTAAAATTATATAAGTTGGTCCGTAACAAGCTTGCTAAGAGTCCTAGGTGCCCCAGTGGCGCCAGCGGACGCTTGGTATAATTTTATGAGCCAAGAAACGGGAAACAGATGTTTTGGGAAGTTTTTCGTGGGTGTTATCCCACGGAATCTGGCGCTACCGGGTGCTCCGGCGTAAATTTCTGAAAAAATTATATGAGTGGTCTGTAATGAGTCCTCCAAGTGTCCCAAGAGGCTCGGTAACGCAGGAGGACGCCTGATAGGACTTTATGGGCCAAGGAACAGGAAATAGACAATTTGGGCAATTTTTTCGTGGGTGTTAGCCTACAAAATTCATCATTGCCGGGGGGCTCTGGCGCAAATATCCCTAATAATCATACGAGTTGGTTTATAATGAGCGCGCAAAGAGTTTTAGGTGGCCTGGCGGTGTTGGTGGACGTTTGATAGGACTTTATGAGCCAAGGAATAGGAAATAGACGATTTGAACAGTTTTTCGTGGGTGTTAGCCAACGCAATTTGGCGTTGGCGGAGACTCTGGCATAACTTTTTCTAAATATCATACGAGTGGGTTCGTAACGAGCCCACCAAGAGTCCCAAGTGTCAATGGAGGCATCAGAGGACGTCTGATAGGATTTTATGGGTCGAAGAACAAGAAACAAGCGATTTAGGTAGTTTTTCGTGGGTGTTAGCCCACAAAATTTGTTGCTATCGTGGGCTCCAGCACATATTTCATGAAAACTCATACTAGTGGGTCCGTAATGAGCTTGCCAAGATTCCCATGTGTCTCAACGGTGCCATAGAACACTTGGTTCGATGTTGTGGGCAAGGTATAGGAAACAAACAATTTGGGCAGTTTTTCATGGGTGTTAGCCCATGAAATTTGGCGCTACAAGGGCCCAGGCGCAACTTTCTCAAAAAATCACATTGTGGGTTCGTAATAAGTCCCCCAAGAGTCCAGGTGGCCCGATGGTACACGAGAATGCCTAGTAGGATTTTATGGGTCAAGGAATAGAAAACAAGTGATTTAGGCAGCTTTTCATGGGTGGTAACCCTTGGAATCTGGTGCTGCTAGGGGCTTAGATACAACTTTCTTAAAAAATCACACCAGTGGGTCTATAACGTGCCTGCCAAAAGTCTAAGTGGCTCCGCTGCGCCGGAGGACGCCTGATAGGATTTTATGAGCTAAGGAACAGGAAATAGGCGATTTGGGCAGTTTTTCGTGGAGTGTTAGCCCACGAAATTTGGCGCTACTAGGGGACTCCGATGTAACTTTCTCGAAACATCATACGAGTGGGTCTGTAAAGAGCTTGCCAAGAGTCCGAGGTAGCTAGGCGGTGTCGGAGAATGCCCGGTAGGATTTTATGGGCCAAGGAACATGAAACTAGTGATTTGGATAATTTTTCATGGGTGTTATCCCACAGAAGCTGGTGTTGACTAGGGCTTCAGGACAACTTTTCTGAAAATTCATATAAGTGGATCCTTAATGTGATAATCAAGTACAAAAAATATACAAATTTAGCAATATGAAACTAAAAAAACTATGAGAATAAAATAAATAATACTATATATAAGTTTAGGAGTCAATGGTATCTATTACTTATTTTTTGGAAAATTAGTAGACTAACATACATTAAAAATGCTTAAAATTTTCATTTTCTATTGAGATAAGTATCAAAAACACACTTAAACTATCCTTTTTTTAAAGTTTTATACCTAAACTATTGAGAGTGTGAGTTTCATACCTAAACTATCACTTATTAGTTTGAGAAACGCACCTCTATACACACAGACACATACATACATACAATACATACATATATACATACATAGGGAAAAGACATAAACCCCACCCCTATTGCTACCCTTACCTCCACCATCCCACCCCCAAACTTGACAACGAAACTTACTTTAGCATCTAAACTACATGCGCGTTTAAATACCCGACCCCCTTAACAACTTACAAGTGAATTTAGTTACACCCTAACAGTGCAAGACCAGACTCACAAGGGAGAGTGCACTGCACACATGTCTCGTCAGCGCCACATTAGCGCCAGGTCAGCGTCACATCAGCACCACATAAAAATATATTTAAATTTATTTTTTTAATTTTTAGTTATTAATTTTCTTTAGTGCCACGTAAGCACCAACCTTTTCACATGTGCTTGTTTTTCATTATAATCTGAGGTAAAAATATATTTCTTCTCTGATCGAACCTGGGAGTTAAGGAATTTTTTTTGTTTGTTTATTAATCCTCTTCTTCGATTTTTTTTAGATAAACTAAATAGAGTAAAATTATTGATGAAAATTGGGTAAAATTAGTGAACTTTACTACATTGATATTAGTTAGTGCAATTTTTCATGAAGATGAAATGATTTGAGGTTAAAATGTTGACAAGGGAATTGTTCATGAAAATGCACCGGAGAATTTTCTCAAAAGAAATTGACGATAGAGAGATTATTAGTGAAGATTTATGATAATCAAAGAGAAAGAAGACATTAATAGAGGTGTCAGGTGGTGTGTCCATTGAAGAAGAAAGAAGGGGAAAAAATCAAAATTTGTCATTATTGAAGAAAATTAACTTCATTTTTGGGATTGGGTGTGTTGTGGGTGGAGGGTTGTCACGCCCCAAAGCCTGGTTAGGGCGGACTGGCACCCGTTGCCGATAAGGCTCGGGAGAACCAACTTATATC
>JAOTQR010077288.1:0-12282 GCA_025774065.1 Solanum ossicruentum | reverse complement strand
ATTGACCAAATAAGTCCCAAACTTTTATATTTTAAACCCAATTGAGGACTTCCGACTTCAAATTAAATTTTATCCGCCAAAATCACTTGATTCCATACTCCCGCACCTCAAATTGATTAAATTTAAGCTATACTTCAATTCCAACAATTTATACCAATTAATAATTAACCTTAAGAAATTTCGGGGTTTAACATTGAGGAACAAGGAAGTTGCTTTAGTGAAATTCATTTGGAAGAATCAGGGAGCTACTTGGGAAGTAGAGACAAATATGACGGTCAAATACCGCCACTTATTTCCTTTTAGTTCAATCCCAATTCAAGATAATAGTTCCTCCATAGTACTCCATTTGAATTCATGCCTTTCAGTTATTCTCATGTCTCAGTATGATTATATGTTCATGAAGTCAGTCTAGTCTTCATGTTTTAGTTTCAAGCCAATAATTGCATCATTTTAGCACCCTCTTGTAGATCTTATCCTATTCTTTTTAGCCTAGGACGAATATTCTCAAGAGCGTGTTGTAGCACCTTAAAATTTTCTAAGTCCAAATAGAAACCTTGAGAGTTCAGAAAGAAACTAAAGTCGCTATTAAATTCAAATTTATGAGTAGCTTTTATGGTTGTAAAAGGGACTATGGATCATATATGACACCTTGTATTTTGAACTTTAGAAACAATAAATTTAGTCTGAGATTTATGAGTCAAGTTTACATATCGTAAATAGTATTACATGTTATAGACTTAAGTCATAAATTAACTTCAAATACTTGAACTATGTCATGAATAGGATGTAGTAGGTTTACAATCTGTATGTCATTTTACAAGTTGTAGATGGGCCCATAAATTGAAGTCTTATAACTCATAAATTCTCTGTTTCTTACAGGCACCTTTTATGGCTCATAGATTAATTTATGGACCATGGTGAATTTTGTAAAATCAAACTTAAAAAACTCAATAATTCTCACTAATTTTGATGGACAAAGATTTATGGCCCGTAGATGAAACTACGAAATGCAAATGGTCCTCATAGGCCTTCGATCATTTCTTAGACATTGTTTTGATTTTTTTCATTGATTTAATTCATATACTATGTTACTTTGGACTATTCTAAGTGAAATTAAGGAAAATTTAGTGATCTAAACCGCTGTCCTTTCATGCACAAGACCCAAAATCACATTTTCTCTCATTCAAGTTTCCTCTTAAGCAAGAACTAGGGTTCCAAAGCTTCAAATCTTTATTCAAGAAATTCAAGTTAATGTCTTCATTTTGGGTATGTAGGATTTCATCGATGGCATCTTTCCAAGGATTGAGTTACAAAGAAACCTCAGTTTTTCAATTTACGATTTTTAGAAAATCAAGGGTTTTATGATTGCATTGGTTTTCAATTACAAATTAGTTCTCTTTCATAAATAGCTTGTGCTTGCATAGTTTACTCAAGATTATATGTTTGAAAGGAATTTTCGTTAACTCAATTTATAAGTACTTTCGTGATCCAAAATTATGTACTTTTACATGTATGTTTCAGACTATCAAATTTTATGGTTTTAGATACTTTTATATCAAGTGTATTTTAGATTTTATCAGTATTTTATAAGTTTTTCACGATTCATGAACTAATCTATTATGATTGATTTATCAGCATAAGTCAACATTATCATATTATTACTGTCTATAGTTATTTGTATGTTTTTTGTTTGGAGTTTTTTTAGCCACGAACAGACCTAGGGATGAAAGCTCATCCATTAGTTGAGGTGTATGACCATTTATAGCAATCACTATGTGCCAGAACTACGTGTCACCATGGAATTAAAGGGATCTCTCATCAGTTGAGGTCGAGTCCTTAATCTTTTACAAACATTAGCTTAGTAGATTCAGATTAGCTCAAATCAACCTTTATATCTTTGCCAAGTATATTACGCCCTTTTTATGAATATTTTACCACAAAATTCATGAAATGACCCCAAATGCCCAAAATGTGCCTTGAAAGTGCCCAAAATCGTAGTTTTCATATATCTTAAAATCCTTGCGTGATATCGAAAATTCAACTTCATATTCTTGATCAGGGAGTAAACTTAGAGTAGAAAATGGGTCAAACCCCAATTTTAGAGTAAATGAATCTCAATTTCAAATTTCTAAATATTTCTTATCCAGTGTTAATCCACACCCCTGGCGTGACGCGACTGGTAGGGGCACGGACTAGTGTAATTTTGCCCCAATTATTTTTAGTTCATTCCAAGGCCTTTGGGTCTTGGACCTAAGCTTTTTCATGCATGAAAAATACATATACTTAGCTATATTTCACCTTCATATCATACAAGACATTTTCCAATACTCTCTCAAACCCTTAAACTAATATTTCATCCCAAATTTCAAGTGTCCAAATCTATCCTAGATCTTAAGGAATTCATCCAAGCTTCAAGTCTCCATTCAAATCTTCACCAAGAAATTCTCCAAAGCTAAGGTATGTGAGTTTCATTCATGAGTTCCTTTCACCCATAAAGTCCAAGCTTCTTTTTTACCTAAATTGCATGATTTCAAGTTGATTTACTTACGGATCTTACTTATTATGAATTAGACTATGAACTATGTTGGAATTTCATGAAATTGTGACTGTTTTATCATGTTTTAAGCTATGAATATAAGATCCACTATGGGATTTGATGAAGGGTTTTGATGTATATTGCTT
The DNA here is from genome assembly GCA_025774065.1 of Solanum ossicruentum. Classification (NCBI taxonomy): domain Eukaryota; kingdom Viridiplantae; phylum Streptophyta; class Magnoliopsida; order Solanales; family Solanaceae; genus Solanum; species Solanum ossicruentum. The sequence continues at coordinate 9,600 of JAOTQR010077288.1, read as the reverse complement.
GAGGGTGTTACTAAGTATTGATGGATGATTTTACATTTAATTTTCTTGCACGATTTCATCCCTAAATTGCATGGTTTTATACTAGTACTACACATCCGCCAAGTATTTGATAAAATGTCCGATTATAATTTTTTGAGGAATTGAAGGTCCAATGCATGTCTTATGAGTTGAATGACTTTATGATGATAAAAGGAATGTATTTATATGATATTATCCTATATCGTGTTGGGAATAGACCATGCCCCACTCAGGGGTTCTGAGCCTAGGTAACCATGTTGACGGGTTTGTACCTTGATAATCATGTCGAGGGGTTTGTACCTTGATAACCAAGTTGAGGGGTTGGTACCTCAATTACCACGGGTGGTAGGGTGAGATGCTACACCACCAATTGAGGGCTTAGTACCTTAATGACCATAAGTGGTAGGGTGACACAATCCACCGGCCAATTGAGGGGTTGGTACCTCAATATACTATGAATTCTATAATGATGGTCTCTCCTTGCACATGTATTATGTTCTATGTAAGCATGATTTACTTCAAGCATCTTCCATGCATGTCATATTGTTATATGCTACTTATTGCCTATGCTTATGCATTTCGATTATGTTGCTTATCTCTTGTTGCAATGCATCATGCATACTTAGTATATTCAAACATATTAACGCATACTCTATGCCTACAGGATGTCACCATGTAAGAACCGGAGCCCCACTTGAACATCTTCCTCATGTGGCTAGTACAATTTCTCTTAAGCTAGTTGGTAAGTCCTCCATTCTGGGGACAATGTCTATGATCTCTTGCTATGTACTAAGGCTATATTTCTTATGTATGTATTGAATATGAAGGTGAGCCCGATTGCTTGTCTTGGCCCCTTCTTTTATCACAGTTTTAGAAGTGTTGTTGGACATGTTATGTGTTGAGCCTTGACTATCTTGTTTTGATGTTTATGTTATGAAAGGGCCTTTAGTCCCCTTTCCCTTATTTCTAATCAAATTATGTTGTTTAATTTCCTCTACAACCAATGATGTGTAATGATATGTTGAGAGGCTTGTCTAGGGTCCCTTCTAGTTCCCCATTCACCATGTCACGTCTAGGCCTTAGACTTGGGTCATGACACCTCGTGTAGTAGATAACATGATTATATGTTGATTTTAGTATCTCCTCTAGTTCAGTCTTTCAGTTATTGCATAACTTAACATTCAGTTATTTCAATTTAACATTACTATTAGAATTTCATGTTATTTACTTCGTCAATGCACCACTAGTATATTTTTACAGTTCAACATGTTCAATTATTGTGTTTTTCATACAATCCTATACACTCAGTATATTCAAAATACTGACAGTATACTTCTTATGCTAAACTCCCTCCATTTCATTTTATGTGGCACCATTTGACTTGACATAATGTTTAAAAGAGACTTTTAAAACTTGTGATCTAAAATCATTCATAAATATTTGTGTGGCTGAGAATCATTTCACTAAAGGTAAAAGAGAAATTTCAAAGTTAAATTATTTTTAATTAGAGTAAGGTGACATTCTTTTTAGAACGGACCAAAAAAGAAAAGGTACCACATATGTAAAATGGGACAGAGGGAGTATTAATTTATGTATAACTTACATAAACCCCATAGTGTAATAAAGAAACTTCAATATATCCTAACTCTTTGCAAATTTACAAAAATCTCTTATAATACCTATTATGCGGATACACTGCCATGAAATAGATTCATACATGATTGATAAGTCATGATTCATGGTAATCAATTTCAGTCACAATTTAAACGGAAGGTAGATTCTAATCCCTAGAAATTAGTTAAACAAATCATAATCAAATCCCTGAAATAAAGGCAACAATATGTTTCAAAAAAATTTAAAAAATTTGAGTTCTTCAGGCTGTGCCGAACAGGAATTCATATTGTAAACACAAATCATGGGCCAAAATATGTCAAATGTGGTAATTATGTTGAGGCATTCAAACGCGTAGCTGAAAATTTAGACCTTAGACGTTTTTGGAATAATTAACTAATTGTGTATGACACATATGTGGACGTGAGGTTGTATGTTTTTATCATTGTTTGATTCATTATGAAAATATAGTGATTCATATATGTTATTGGTTCATTAGCATTGTATGAAAATATATGATTCATTCATATGTATGGTAAATCCAACAAAATAATATTGTATCATGTGGTATGATACACTGAAATGTATTTTAATGTGTGAAACTGACAAAATATGTCTTGCTCTGACATAATTTATTGTAACTGCTACATAAATGTTGCAGTTATGTCTTCTTCTGTTTGTTGGATCACTGTAATTGGACTATGATGGTATCTTGGCTGGCCGTCCAAGGAAAAAGAGAAAGAAAAACCCAGATGAGAAGATATCTACAAACACAAACAGTTATGGGTGTTGCGGACAGGAAGGTCACAACTGTTGAACTTGTACTTTTTCCCCAAAGAAGAGTGATTTGTTTATAAAAATTTATTTTTGTTGTCCTATTGAATCTCAGTTAATTGAATATTCAATGTTGAAATAATCATTTGATTTGGTGTTAAAAACATGTCTTATATATTAACAAAACAAGTTCCTGAGTAGATGCATCAATGAACTTTCATTTGGATGAATCATTGTAGCAAATTAATTTAACACGTGTATGATTCAATATATCAGTTAACTTATGTAAAAATTGTATAATCAAGAATCATGCAATAATGATATATCATGTATTAAGATACTCTGCATTGAATACAAACAAGTTTTTACAAAAATGAATCAAGATGTATGATACATCATATTTTCACAAAAAAAAAAATTGAAACTAGTACACTTCATATATTAATGTGGATAAAAAAATAAGCTATTGAGTTGATGCATCAATCAGCTTTCATTTATGATGAATCATTGCAAAAAAATAATTTAACACATGCCTGATTAAATCCATCAGAGAACTTATATAGGTGTGTATAACAATGGATCATCTAATATGATTCATTGCAATAAAATAGTTTAACACATGACTGATTCACTGCATCAGATATTTATAGTTTAACTATGAATTTTTCAGGAGATTCATTGCAAGAAAATGCTTTAACACATAGCTGATTCAATTATCCAAATAAGTATAATTGGTGTATAATCATGAATCATCTAATAAGATACACTATATGAAATAACTAAGACCTGGTTCAAAGAATCAAATTTCTATAATAAAGTATATGACATGATTCGTTTATTAATGGTGTATCTAGTTTAATGTGTTTGCATCGATGTAACTATAGTTGATGTATCACGTTTATAGATACACTGTAATACAAAAATTATTCAGCATATTAATACTAATAAGTCACAATGTATAATTCTACCTGATACATAAAGTTGACCAGACTTTAAGTGGTGACACACTTGATTTGTGGAATGATAAGAAAGTTACATTAATTTTTTAAAAATAAAAAGTACAAATAAGTCATATGAGTTCTAAACAAAAATAACATAAGATTCACGACTGGAACTACTGGAAACTATCAAATCAATTTTAACTAAGTCATCTGCTGCATGTGCTTCTTTGGACTAGTCCTTTGATTTTTTTGGGTCGTCGTTTTCACTGATATATCCTTCAATTGCCTTTTGCCAATCATTTCTCCAAATTAGTGCAACGTATCTTGTATGTAGAAACTCCGAGTCAAAATCACCTGATGGAATTTAACATGAATCATTGCATGGTGTATCATCTTTGTTTGATACATACAATGAATCATTAACATATAACAGTCAGAAAACTATCCTAATGAATCACTTTATTCAACCCACAATGACTAAGTTTTATGTCCAAATGAATTACCAAATTTATGAATGACAATAAAAATTTGTAAACAACTCACAAATATAAAAAATATAAAAGATACATACTTTACACAATGAATCACTATATTTTCCTAATTAAACAACCCATAACAATCTCAATGAATCATCATCAATAACAAACAAAATACTGTCCCAATGAATCACCATAATCAACTCATACAGACCCAATGAATCTTCAACATATATGAGTCAATTTTATGTCTCAAAAGAATCAATCAATTAACATAATTCATTGCATGGTATGTTATTTTGTTTGATACATCCAATGAATCATCAACCTATACCAAATAAAAACTTTTATAATGAATCATTGTATTCAATACATACAGTGCTAATGAACCAACAACATATATGAATCACTATATTTTCATAATGAATCACCAACAACATATATGAATCACTATATTTTCATAATGAATCAAACAACAAAAAGAATATACAACATCACGTCCACATATGTCTAGAGATTCATACACAATTAATTACTTAATCCAAAAAAAGTCCAACGTCTAAATTTTTAGCTACACATTTTATCAAACACCTCATGTGCACAATTTTTTTCGCTACACCAAACCTCACAAAAAATAAAAATAAATTCTTCTTGCTCTAATTGAGTGAGCCCAATGCTAAAGGATGGTAGACCCATATGTATCCGTTTATGAAAATTAAAAAAAATGCAATTTATAGTGAATTTAAAAAAGAAACCGTATGAAATTGGAATGGGGAAGATAAAGATAAACTACCTTTTTTAAAAAAAAAAAGTTGATAATAGAGGGAGAAAATGCCGATTGAAATAGGAGAGAAGTTAAAAGTAACTGAATCAAATTGAGCTTGGTTTAATTAGGAAAAAAAATAGGTTTTGCGGCGGAAGATATGGGATTGTGCATGAAGTATATCAGGCGTGTAGAGTGAAAAAAATGAAAAGAGGGATTCTAAAAATTTGTAAAAATAGTAGGGAACATTTGAAAATAGTAAAACATAATATGTGTAGTGCCGTAAATTTTCCTTTAATTTATAATATAAGCTCAGATTCTCAGCATTAAGTTGGTATTAGTAAGGATTCTACTCAGCATAGTAGTCGCATTAGGTGAGTCATTATCGAACGACCTCTATCTTTACTTGCAATATTGTTATTTCAATTTCAGACAGCTAGAATAATCCAGGGGATTGTCCTACCAACTTATCTTAGTAAGAGATTTTTTAGACAGTCAATTAGTTTCAGCTTATGATATTAAGATATTTGTCTAATTATTTTAATAGACTATTTTAGAATTAATCTTTCGCATTCAGTTATCTTCAATATTATTGTATTAGGTCAGCTTGGTTCTAAGCACTGTATCATGGTAGCCTTGGATCGTTACACCAAAATGGCATATCAAAAGAATAGCAAAATGATAAAGTTGTTGGACAAGGGAACAAAAAGGAAAAGAAATAGAAAACTTTATCATCTCATTGCAACCTTTTGGCATCAGTAAAGTTGTATGCTTTGCTGGCCTGAAGGATAAAGGTCTATTGACCTTTTCCTCAAAAAATTCTAGGCTATCTCTACAAGACTTAAGGGACACACTTATTATTGTTTCCCAGAAATTGCCATTTGTATTTGTGGCCCCATTAAACTACACTGGAAACACAATTAACTCACAATTTCAAAGATAATTCAGTTGGGAATAAATTTTATCTAGACACTCAAATTAATACTTATTTTAGTTGATCATCTGAACACATGATAAAGTATTCCTATTAGACATGTCTCATTCAAATTTTGATAAAGCTATTCTCAAGTGCTCATTACATAGATAAGTTAATCACTTAAAATATGTCACTTCCTTTAATTATACGCATTAGCTTCAATAAGTTGTAGAACCTCAGGTGTGTGTATAATAAAATGAGATGATATATTTTATGTGGTTTACTTTGCTACCTAATAAACATTTGAGAGCACACATAAAAAGAGTTCCTAGATTTGAAGCAGAAATATCTAATAAGAATACTTTATCATATGATTAGATATCCAGGTCTCAATTAAAATAAGTTATAGTTCGAACGTCTAAATGAAACTTAATCCCAAGTTTAAAGGGTCGCGGATGTATTAAGACAACTTTTACTATCATGACAGTAAAAGATTTCACATATAGACTCACAAAGAAAGGATATTCTACATTTACATCAACAGATTCTTTCATTGAATGCCTATGTGCATTCAAGAAAGTCTTATTTTCTATATTATTAGCTCCCTATAAGTTATATGTACAAGATAAACAAACTCCCAAACCATAAATGCTTGTCCTGAATAGCTGGTTTATGCTGCTTTCCTTCCTAGAGACGCACACTGCATTGACATAACTTCTTGGGAACCAACATGCTACAATTTTCAGCAATTGTAATCTGTAAGACGTAATTTACAGGTGATATAGCCTCAGTATCATTATGTGCTCTCTTGGAAATTATGTGATCTAGACAAGGCTGCAGGGTTAGCTTGGAGGACTATATTAGTTTCAGATTCATGGTTTCACTCATCAACTTTTGAATTGAAGGCCTTGAAATGTCTCGCGCCATTAGCTGAATCATTCTTAATACCTAGTGTAGACGAGCTCTTAGCTGCTTCATCTAGATCATCAATTCTCAACGTCTTAGGAATCACTACACTTTTCTCTCCATCTTTGTCCTGAAATGTGTCCTCTTTCCCCAAATTTGATGGATTAAGCATGCTTTCGTCCCTGCAATGTTTCCCTAAGGTTGGAGAAGCGGAAGAGAGCGGTGGAGATAGCCATGGAACAGTCCAAGGGCTTGCCATAGTACAACCCCACAGGATAAAATGACATGGGAAAACCCGAAGGAGGTAGGCCAAGGACCCCTGGAAAGTGATGCGATCGGGGTGGAAAGGCCTGAAAGTTCTTCCAGGATAAATCATGTGAAGTGGAATTATTTCCATTTTTTGTTGAATTCGAGATTGTGCTAGAACAAGCCTCGCTTGATCGATCATTCCCAATTTTCTTCCCTCCACAAACATCAAGCATTCTTTGTTCAAATCCATTTTGAATAGAGTTATGTGATTTCTCAGCAAGATCCAATCTCGAATCCATCGAATCACAAAGAGGTTTATCTGCTCCAAATGCAAGGACGCTTCCACTTGCTCCTTGGAGAACATCAGACACCAATATATGACGATAACTTGAATTGGAAACACTTTTGTTCTTGCGGCGACCAGAACCTACAGGCACATTTCTCATTGTTCCCCCAGCTGTCCAATACCTTTGACACTTCTTGCAAAAATGGCGAGGCTGGTTAACATTGTAATTGTTATAGTAACAGAATTTAGTTTCCATGCTATTACAGCGCGGACAAGGAAGTATTTTATCTGGCTTTTTCACAACTTTCTCCTCAGTACCACTATTTTCACTTGGATTTTTATCGACATCCTGTATTTTAGTGTCATCACTTATACCTGGTTCAACCAACTCATGATCTACAGTTGAATTTGTAAAATCATCTCTGTTTTTATTACTCTGTGTAAGCTCTCCTTCAGAAATGATCTGATCATTGGAGACGAAAACATGAACTTTATTAATTGAATAGAATTTCTTAGCATGAGCAATATAATGGAGTCATGTTATGCCCTATCAAATTATTAAGTAATACATGATCATGGGATCATGAAATTTGTTAACCAGATCTTGAAGCAAGTTGTTTAACAATTCTACTTAATGATACTGGGATTCCACTGGGTATGTTGTTGAACGGAATGAACTATACACGAATAAGGTCAAAAGCCATGTCTATACTAGCCCTTGTCGAATTCAGAAAAAAGAGAAAGGCTGCGTAAAACTTAATTATGATTTGTGACAAACACAAAGAGGAAGAAATATGTACCTGATTATCATGTGAAGTAGCGTTAATAGAAGAGCTTCTAAGATCATCAACTCGCAAAAGAATTGTCTTTCCAAAAAGTTTAATCCCAGGGTCTCTAACCTCAGACATTTTCTCTGTTTTTTTCCTTTGTTTTTCTTCCACTTTTTTGTATGTAGTTTGGTTGCAGGACAGAAGAAACTTCAATTCACTGAAACATGATGTCTACTAAAATCTTTTTTATTTTCATGTTTTTTTTGGGTGTACTTAGTTGGACTAAAAAGAATTATTTGGGGGGTTGGGGTGCCACATCAGTAAAGGCAAATGAATTGAGAGCCACAAATTCTGTGTGGCAGTAAGAAGATCTTTGAAAGGGTTTTGGGGGTTGCTGGTTTTTGATTCCCTACAACCGCCCCACCACACAACAGAAATAGTTGAATGTAACTGTTTTTTCTCTATACTTTTTGGTCCAACTCAGCAATACCTTTATTCCAAATTTACTGTGCTTCCATAAATTTTCCTGAATCCTCACCTTTTTTAGTACTACTAAAAGCAGCTTTCTTCTATCTTACATTTTTTACTTTTGACAAGTGGCACTTTCTGCTCACACAATAATGGCTTCAATGTACTAATTTGGTTTCCTCAAACTAGTGAAATACTCGCTGAAAAAAAACACAATGCATATCAACTCTTAACGAGAAGGTCTAAAATATCTCGAATGGATATAAAAAAAATTTCCTTCACTTTTTTGGTTATACTCTATCAATTTTTTGACTAAAAAATACCCTACGTATTAATTTATTGATTCACATTTGCCCTTTCTTTTAATAATTCCCATAAAGTAAAATTATTAAATATTTATTCGTTATATTGCCTCATCTAATTGATCAATTTAAACCCTTCTCAAATAAATGATAAAAACCATATACAATTCATATTTTGACCTGATCTGTAGTGGCAAAGCCAGTATTTTTACTAGAAGAGTTCAAAATCTAAAGAAATAGACATATAAACTAGTTGAAGGGAGTTCGACATCTATATATATATATATATAAATTATTTTGACTATGTATAAATACTGTAATTTTTCTCGAAAGGGAGTTCAGATGAACCCCTAAACCAAGGGGTAGCTCCGCTCTGCTAATACGCTTGAAAATAATATTCTAAATTTTATAATATCTTTCTACAATCAACTCTCCATTTATTAGTCCAACGCATAATTGGAATCTAGCTAAAATGCATACTCATCTTGTTCATCTAAACAATGACTATTATTTTTTAATCTCTTGTTCTTAATTAGGATATCAAATACTTAAACTTGAAATAAATTTTTTTATTCATATTGTTTTAATCTATATTAATATCATGGTGGGGGTAGTGATGAGAATATGAGAAAAGGTTATTGTCATTTTTTTATTCGGAATTTTGAATACAAAAAAAGAAAAATATATTATATGTACGTAGTTGCTTAATTAAATCATCTTCTATTGAACTAATTATTTGTTTATGAATATCATTGATCATTGTCTTCCTTCTCTTTTCTTCCTTATTTAAGTTGAAAAAAAATTAAAATGATGAATAAGATCCAAGATGCAAAAAAAAGTGAAAGAGAAAGGAGGTGGAGGCGGGATGGGGTGGGGGCGAGGTGGATGTGTATATAAAGTAGAGGACTAAGAGCCCATTTGGCTTAGCTGACAAAAAAAATGTCACGCCCCGAATCCCCTTAGGCCAGACCGGCACCCGTTGCCGATAAGGCCCGGGAGAACCAACCTGTAACTATATGCTTTCTATCCATATTGTTAGGGGTTTCTACGTTTGACATGCCTTTCAGAAGATAAATAATGATAGCAAGCCCAAAAGGAAATACATATGACTAGGCCGTTG
>JAOTQR010077287.1:0-12283 GCA_025774065.1 Solanum ossicruentum | reverse complement strand
TTACTCTAATTGAAAATAATTTACCTTTAAAATTTTCTTTTTACCCTTAATGAAATGATTCTCAACCACACAAATATCTAAGAATGATTTTAGACTACAAGTTTTAAAAGTCTTCATTTTTTTCTTAAACACCATGCCAAGTCAAATGGTGCCACATAAAATGGGACGGAGGGAGTACTATTTTTCTTTAGCCCTAGATGACTCAAATTCGTGATCATTATTTTTAATATTTGATTTGAAAATCTTTTCATTTTTTGATGTTATATATTTCAGATATAAGATTGTAATTAAAAGCGTCACTAATAATATGTATAATGTATATTATGATTGTAATTATTGTGTTCATATTTCTTATGTTCTTTCATATAATTTTGTCAGACATGTTAAAGAACTTAATATATTGACGAAGTTTTAAGTTTGAATTTATATGTGTGTGTGTGTATTGATGTATATGTGTTTTTATCATGTGTATATCAGATATATATTTATACATCTACATGAAATTATATGTGATAAACATATAGATAACATGGTATACTCTTGTTGTATGGGCGTAGACAATTGAAAAAGACTTTATTGTATATCCCCGGTATATCCTTATATATATATATATATATATATCATATTGTGTTTTTATTTGTGACACCCCGAAAGGAGGGGAGGCACGACTAGCACTTGATACTGAAAATAGTTCGAGTAAGCCACTCATGAACATACTAACTAGCTATGCTAGGGGTCAAAAGATCAGACAACATAACATCTGAAAAACTAAGTACAAATCATTTAGGTCATGACCTGGTTAACAATAAGCCATATACATTGAGGTAGATAAGCCAAAATAATAAATTACTAGATGACTGACGGAGCTGCAACTGAAGAAAAACATGTAGATACACACGCGCACACACACATATATATATTGGAAATTAGGCCTATGACAACGATATCTATGGCAACAGTTTAAAAATCGTTGCCATAGAATTCTATGGCAACGGTTATATATGTTGCCATAGAATTCTATGGCAACTGTTATATATGTTGCATAAAGTGTATTGGCTTATTAACACATGTTACCAAACAAGCATTGCAATTGTTCAAATAACCGTTGTCATAACGAGCTTATTACAATGATTTTGTAGAACCGATGTGATAGATATTTATGGCGAGTTTATTTCTATTGCTATGGTTATACAATTCCTTCTTTATTTTGACCCGATTTTCATTATACTGCTATCACAACACGGACCTAGGGCCTAGATGTGACACGGTGGGAACCCCAGAGTCCCCAAACGAGCCTCGAGATACCAAAACTCACATCATCGGTTCGGAAGAGCATTCCACAATCAACACATAGTTTTGAGGGATAGGAAACGTAGGACTCACGCTATGGATACATCATAGGGAAGGGAATTGGCATGAGTTCATATAGCACATAAAGACTAAGGGATAGGTACGTAGGACTCACACTATGGGGGCATTTAGGGACTTAGGAATTTTACATCAAATATATGCTCAAGTCACATAACAGAAGGATAACCAATTACATAATATAGACTTAACCATAACACATTACATACATCGTAAATAGGTTTACAAGATGTCCAACAATGCCTCTACATAGGTGGGTCGCTGGCCAAGACATACCCTGGGTGAGTACATAAAGAGAAGTAACATAGGAAGATAGATGGTGGTTAGTCCTTGGAAGATAGGACTCACCACTACAAGTAACTCTCGGAATCCAAGCTAAGCGTCGAACAGTGGATGATCAAGGTCCCCAGTCCCTACATGGTGAATCATGTAGACAAGAGCATGCGTTAGTAAATTTGAATATACTAAGTATGTGGGATGTAATGCATGAACTTACCAAAACCTGCATATGATGTTAGATGACAAAGGCACATAATATAGAAAGAGATATATATAACAAGGAATGTAATATGACAAGATGCTACGAAATTCATGATGCATGAAATATAAATGATGGTCATATATATAGTGGGTATGTGACCTTAACCGACATAAGTGAGACCAACCGAGTTATTACTTGGAATCCCGATGAAATCTCCTTATCGATAAAGAGGTGGTCTACTTGCCAAAGGTACACCATACTTCACCTTACGAGCATCCCCATTTCGGATAGGATTTTCACATAGAACATATCATATCACAGAGTTTTTTCTCCTTATGGGCATCCTCATTTCGGGGGAAACTTTCCTTACGGGAATCCCCATTTTAGAAAGGAACCCATGTTAGGCATATGGTTCGAGGATAGAGAGGGGACCCTCCATCCATCGATGCTAAGTCGTCATTCCACAAGAATATATATATGCTTTCAAGAGATAATAGTCATTTCCAAAACCATCTCAATTCATTCATAGGCTTAAATGCCAAAACATAATTTTGATAGTTAATATACTCATGCATAGGAATAGCCCATTCATATACAAAATGGTGCAAGCACCCAAAATTCTCAAAGAGCCATATTCAATACACATATATGTGATCACATTCTTGTCATAATCAATATCATATCAAAACCATATCAAAAAACATAATTGTGCTTAACCCATAACATAAATTCTCAAAAATAGTCCAATATCATGAATGCAAATGCTAGGAATGATATGAGAAAGGAATGAGTAATTAGGATTATATCTAAAATCAATAATATAAGGTGAAATTGAAGTAAATACACCACTAAATCCATATTTAAATCCAACATCAGATCACCTATGCATAAACAAGTCTTAAAAGACATGCATACTTATAATTCCATAAATCCAAAGTAAATCCTCAAATAATGATTTGAATCACCATAAAATCATTAAATGACACTATCCATGCACAAGTAGAATTTTAGGAATCATAATATTCAAAACCCCGATTTAAAGTAAGTTAGAAATTCATAAAATTACTTTAAAATAGTTTGGGTCTCGTCGATTGGAAGTAAACAAGGATCAAACCCACATATCTTCACTAAGATGAAGAAATTCCAAAGAATTTGAAGAAGAGTTGATTTTTCAAGCCCCAATGTTGAAATCTCCAAGAGTTCTTTAGTGGAAAGCTTTTGAGAGATTCAAAATTATGAGAGATGAGTTTTTGAATGTTTGAAAATAGGTTTTAGGTCTTTAGATAACCATATGATAGCATAGGAATTCCCATAAGAACAATAGAAATAACCGAATTTATGAAAATGCCATTATGAATTGGAGGAAAATTTTACCAGAAGTCACTTGACTGGAGGGTAAACAGCTCATGTGGTACTCCACGACCCGTATGGAGCCATATTACACGATCCGTGTGGAGCCACACAGTCTATGTGGTGCTTCCATCTCCCCAACCTTAGGAAAATTTTGTGAAAGAAAGTTATGCGATGGTAACCCCATACTTCAAATATTTTCACTTCGGAGACTTCACGGAAGGCCAAACAGACCGTCTCACACCACACGACCCATGTGACTGGTCGTGTGGCCTCCTTTAGGCGACCCTACAGCTTCTCCACACGACCCGAGAAATGTCATACGGCTCGTGTAGGGTGCTAGTGAGGTGTGCCTTAGCTTGCAACTCCACCCCAATGACATTATGCAAGATTTGAGGCCAAGTGTGGTCTCATTTGAGGCCACACGACTTATGTGACCCCACACTGGCCGTGTGGTCTCTCTTGAGACACACTTGGTCCAAATCTTTGCCCAAAATAAGATTTTCTCAAGGTCCATGACGTCATACAGTATCCATATCATTACATCATCCCTCCTTGGGAATATTCGTCCTTGAATGTACAAGAACAAAATTTGAAAGGCTTGAATTAGAACATGAAACTTTCGAACACAAAATACCATGCACAGTTCATTGTTTGAAAATCACAAAACCATATGCCAAAACGAATAAATTCATTCAAAACCTCATAAAATCATTTTAATACACATGTAAGCATGTCATCCCATGAAACTCAAGAAGGAAAGAATTGGGACCATCGGAAAAGGAAGAACCTAATACCTTAGGCTTGAGTAGATTGGAAGAGATGGGGATACCGCTTCATCATGTCCAACTCCGCCTCCCATGTAGCATTCTCCATATGTTGGTTCCTTCAAAGCACTTTCACTAAAGCCACATCCTTAGTACGAAGCCGTTTTACTTGCCTATCCAAAATTTCTACCGGGATTTCCTCATATGGCAAGTTCTCCTCAACCTTATGCCCTCCAAAAGCAAACTAGTACTAAGATCCCCAACCATCTTTCTCAACATAGACACATGGAAGACTAGGTGAATAAAACTCAAATCCGGGGGTAACTCCACCTTATACGCCACATTCCTGATCCGCTTAATAACCTCATAAGGGCCTACATACTGGGGACTTAGTTTCCCCTTCTTGCCAAAACGCATCACTCTCTTCATAGGTGAGACCTTCACGAACACCCAATCTCCAACTTGGAATTCAATATCCCTTTTTCTAGTATCCGAATAGGACCTTTGGCGACTTTGAGCCATTTTCAACCTTTCTCTAATTAACTTCACTTTCTCCATAGCCTCCATCACCAAGTCTGGGCCAATCAAAGCCATTTCCCCCAATTCAAACCGTTTCCACTGGAGACCTACACCTCCTAACATACAAGACCTCAAACGATGCCATACCAATGCTAGCATGGAAGCTATTATCATAAGCAAACTTGATAAGTGAGAGGTGGTTATCCCAATTACTATTGGACTCCAACACACAAGCCCTCAACATATCTTCCAAAGTTTGAATCGTCCTCTCGGCTTACCCATCTATTTGGGAATGAAAGGCGGTGCTCAACTTGACCTTAGTACCAAGTCCCTTTTGAAATGACCTCGAAAAGTGAGAAGTAAATTGGGTACCCTGATCCGATATGGTAGACCTAGGCAAATCATGCAACCTTACCAATTCCTGAATGTATAAATTTGCATAGTCCTCAGCACCAAAAGTAGTCTTAACTTGTAAGAAATAAACCGATTTAGTCATCTAATCGACAATAACCCAATTGGAGTCAAATTGTTTCCGAGTCTGAGGCAACCCAACCACAAAATATATATTTATATCTTCTCACTTCCAAGTAGGAATCTGAATGTCTTGAGCCAACCTACCGGGCCTTTGACGCTCCACCTTCATTTGTTGACAATTTGGGCATTCGGATAAAAACTTGGTTATGTCGCTCTTCATACCATGTCACCAATACACCTCCTTCGAATCCCGATATATTTTGGTGGACACCGGGTGAATAGAATAATGAGAACTATAGGCTTCACTCATGATCATGTTCCTAAAATCATCTACATTCGAAATACATAACCAGTCTCAATACCGAAGTACACCATCTCCCCCTTGGGAGAAAACCTTGATATTATTTTCGGCAACCAATTTCTTCATTTCAACCAAGGATGGATCTAAATCTTGCTTAGCCTTTACATCAAAAATCACCGAGGATTCAGCCCTATTTAGAACATATATACCACCATCATTTGAATCGACCACTCTAATACCCAATCTAGCCAAACGATGAATATCCCTTACTAACTCTTTTTTCTCCTCCTTAACATGAGCCATGCTTCCAATGGATAGCCTACTAAGAGCATCGACTACCATATTTGCCTTGCTAGGGTGATATAGAGCACTCATGTCATAGTCCTTTAGGAGTTTTAACTATCTCCCCTGTCTTAAGTTAAGGTCTCTTTGAGTGAACACATATTGCAAGTTCTTATGATTTATGAATAAATAGTGCCTCCGAATTTTCAAAGAAAAAACCACAGCTGCTAACTCAAGGTCATGAGTCAGATAATTATGCTCATACATTATCAATTGCCTTGATGCATAAGCTATCACTTTACCATATTACATAAGTACACAGTCCGACCCAATTTGAGAGGCATCATAATACACTACAAACCCATCTAAACCATTTGGTAGAGTCAAAATCGAAGCCGATGTAAGTCGATCCTTCAAAGTTTAAAAACTCTTTTCACACTTATTCGACCACAAACATAGCCTTCTTTTGGGTTAACTTAGTAAATGGAGATGCAATTGATGAGAACCCCTCCATAAGTCATATATAATAACCTGCTAAATCAAGGAAGCTTCAAACGTCCGAAGGTGTCAATGGTCTAGGCCAATTCTTTTATGGGGAAGGGTAATTTAGACCTTTCCCACACCCCATATCCTAAAATAATCCATTTTTAAATCGTGTTTAGTCCAAAAATGTTTATTTCCTTCATTCATTCTCTTGAAGCAAGCAAACCCTCTCAAGAACTTATACTCAAGAAATTCAAGAAACGACAGTATGGTTTTGGGATTTCTCTAATTTTTCAAGAATTTCTTTCAAGGTATGTAAGGCCACCAAGAAAATTATTATTTTACCAATATTGTTAGAAATTGAGGATAGTTTTCACCCATGAACTTTTAAGTAGTAATTGAGACTAAATACCCATAAACTTTGAAAGTATGTTGTTTTTCTCGATAGATTCCCTATATTCTTGATGAATATTATGATTCTCAGTCCCTATGTGATCCAATTTAAGAATTCTTATCAAGTTTATATTTATTTATGATCAAGATTTATTATTGTTGAGTTTTCTTGAAAATCTTAATATTATTTCACGAAAAGAAAAGACTAGTTTGAGTACCTTTAAGCTAAGTTCAAGAACTGCATTTTTAAAAGTTTATTTTTGCATATTAGCTAAGGAAAATCTAGCATGTTTTGAGTCATTGAGTCGATTCTAGTTTTCAGTTAAGTTAAGGAAGTCAAATGAGAAAGTTAAGTAGTAAGTTGGGCTAAGTTCCCGAGAAAACAAATTTTAGAGTTCCAAGTCTTAAGTATGAGCTATATAAAGTTTGAGAGTAGTATTGAGCACCTATATGGGTGAGAGTAAAATTACTTACTCGAACTCATAAACTATGTAGCTAGCACGGTACCTTCCTCATTAGCCACTGAGATGTCCCAGTTTTGGGATGGATCCACTTTCCTAGTTCTTCGTCCCCTACCCCAGGAATGTATGGGACGGCTCTAGCAGCGTGGGTAAGATGTTATATCACCACGAAGCTCATAGTGGTGGTCGTCGATTAGAGAAATTCTTCAAGATAAGAAATTATGTTTTACATACCAGTTTCAGTATGTTACTTTCATCATATAGTATTTGTCATTATTGTTACTTTATTATGAGTTATGTTTATATCCTTTTTGAGAAATGTTATGTATCCTGAGTTACTGTCTTGACCATCTTACATACCGTACATTCCATGTATTGACGTTCTTAGGACCTGCATAATTTGATGATGCAAACGAATGTGATAAAGTTCCTCGGTATCCGCTTCGTTAATAGCTTCCAGACAGTGGTGAGGCCTCCTCTCAGTCCGAGGCTCTTTGGTTCATGCTATATTATTTTAGTTTTATTTCAGTTCTACCTACTTAAGGCCTGTGCCGGTAGTCCTCTTAGACAATTATTGTAGAGGTTTCATGGACTACGTATTAGTATTCTAGTTTTAGCTATTTCAGTTGTTGCTTGTGGACAATTACATTCAGTCATGCAGATTATTCTGGTTTAGTTGTTACTTTTACAACCCTTTTCCCACTAATGTTAAGTCGTCAGGCCAAGTGGTATATTTGGGACCAGAAATGATTTTCGAGTGTCGGCCACGTCTAGGGTGTAGGCATGGGAAGTGACAAACTTGGTATCAGAGTACGGAGTTCAAGAGTCCTAGGGTGTCTATGGAATCGTGCCTAGTAGAGTCAGTATTATGGGTGTGAAGCGCGCTACATTTATAACAGGGAGACTACGAGACATAAGGATATGTCATCCTTAATTGTAATTCTTTGTCTCGTGCTTAAGAGTGGATCTCTATGAAGTCCCTTCTAACTCATGCATTCACGCCATGTTTTTCTGATCATGCCTCCACGCAGAGCTAATGAACCAATAAGGGGCAGAGGATTCCAAGCCAGGAGAAACGCAAACCAGCCTGGCCGAATTCTTGAAGAACCTAGAGGTCCAGTTGTGCCTGTGTAGTAAGCAGACATCTCCAATGCTGAGCTTCACCAAGCCATTCAGACTTTGGCTCAAGCAGTCACTACTCAGGGAGGTCGCCAGGGCGATGGTAGGAATACGGGTCAGATACCGCTAGAGTTAGGGAGTTCCTGAGGATGAACCCATCAGAATTCACAGGGTCCAATGTGAGGGAGGATCCTGAGAACTTCATTGAGTAGCTCCAAAAGGTGTTTCTGGTGATGCGTATAGGCAATGTTGAGAAAATTGAGTTGATTGCCTACCAACTCAAAGGGTAGCTATAATCTGGTTCGATCAGTGGAAAGGGAGCAAAGGCAGATGGGGTGCCAACTATTAGTTGGGCGGTATTTGAAGAGGCCTTTCGGGACAGTACTTTCCCAAGGAAATGAGGCAGGATAAGATAAGAAAAATGAACCTGAAACAAGAGAACATGAGTGTACGGGAGTACTACCTCAAGTTTATGCAGCTGTCCCATTACACTCCGGCTATGGTGGTAGACATGTATACTTGGATGGATCTCTTCGTGTCCGGGCACTCTTGAATGACTAAGAAAGAGGGAAAGAATGCAATGTTGATTAAGAATATGGATATAACCCGTTTGATGACATATGTGCAGCAGGTAAAGGAGGAGAAGATGCAGGATAGGGAGGATTTCAGGAGCAAAAGGACCAATACATCAGGCCAGGAGGCAGGCAAGAGAGGAGCTGGAGGTAGAGGTTACTCATCTTTCCAGCCTAAGATAGCCAGACCAACACTTTCATCTGCTAGTGCACCTGCACGAGAATTAGGAATGAGCGGAGTTCACAACACCACAGGTTCTCCGGCAGCCAGTCACAATTAGTGTAGCTCAAGGAGCGAACCGAATCCTACTTGTGGTAAGTATGGTAGGTCTCATCCCAGAGAATGCCTCATAGGCACAAATGGTTGCTTCAAATGTGGTCAAGTAGGTTACTTCTTGAAGGATTGCCCTATGGGGAAGCAAAAATATGAGAGATAATAGATCGCAGATAGTTTCTTCAGCTCCGCAAGGTAAGCCACCTCACAGAGGCACTATAACAAGAACAAGCGGGGGCACAAGCCTCTTGTATGCCATGGGTACCAGACAGGAACGGGAGAACTCACCACATGTGGTTACGGGTATGCTCAAAATCTTTACTTATGATATCTATATATAGTTAGACCCAGGAGCCACTTTGTCATTTGTGACCCCATATGTAGCTGTGAAGTTTGAGGTCAATCCAGAACGTCTTC
Organism: Solanum ossicruentum; assembly: GCA_025774065.1. Classification (NCBI taxonomy): domain Eukaryota; kingdom Viridiplantae; phylum Streptophyta; class Magnoliopsida; order Solanales; family Solanaceae; genus Solanum; species Solanum ossicruentum. The sequence continues at coordinate 3,022 of JAOTQR010077287.1, read as the reverse complement.
TTGAGCTATTCAGTGTTTCAACTCTTACTGGAGAGTCTATTTTAGCCCAACAAATCTATAGGGGTTGTCCATTCTTTGTTTATCATAAGACCATTGTAGCTGATTTGGTGGAGTTAGATACAGTAGAGTTTGATGTCATCCTAGGCATGGATTGGCTTCATGCTGGGTATGCCTCCATAGGTTGCAGAATCAGAGTAGTCAAATTTTAGTTTCCTAGCGAATCAGTCTTAAAATGGAGGGGTAGCTTAGTCTTTCCAAAGGGTCAGTCTCCTATCTCAAAGCCAGAAAGTTAATCTCCAAGATGTATGTATATCACCTAGTCTGAGTTCAAGATTCTCGTGCTGAGACACTATCTCTTCAGTCTATCCCCATTGTGAATGAGTTCCTAGAAGTCTTTCCTGAGGATCTTCCCCGAGTCCCCCCTAACAGGGAGATAGACTTTGGGATAGACATACTTCCAGATACTCACCCTATATCTATCTCTCCATACCGTATGGATCCTTCAGAGCTAAATGAGTTAAAGTTGCAGTTGAAAGATCTTTCATATAAGGTTTTCATTAGATCAATTGTCTCACCTTAGGGTGCTCCAGTTCTCTTCATGCGTAAAAAGGACGGTTCTATGAATGTGCATAGATTACCATCAGCTAAACAAGGTCACCATTAAGAACAAGTATCCTCTTCCCAGAATTAATGACTTATTCGATCAATTTCAGGGTGCTACCTTTTTTTCCAAGATAGACCTCAGATCTAAGTATCACCAGCTTAAAGTTAGAAAAAGACATTCCTAAGATAGCTGTCAGAACCTGCTATGGTCATTATGAGTTTTTGGTCATGTCCTTCGGGCTGACAAATGCACCAGCAGATTTCGTGAATCTTATAAACAAGGTGTTGAGGTCGTACCTAGACATGTTCATTATAATGTTCATAGATGATATCCTGATCTACTCCCGTAACAAGGAGGAGCATGCGGACCATCTTAGAGTCATCCTTTAGACCCTTAATGACCAACAGCTATATGCTAAATTTTCTAAGTGTGAGTTTTGGGTGCCATCTGTGGCATTTCTTGGGCACATTGTGTCTGGTGAGGGTACCCAAGTTGATTCCCAAAAGATTGAGGTAGTAAATAATTGGCCAAGGCTCACAACTCCCACAAAGATAAGGAGTTTCTTGGGCTTGGTGGGGTACTACAGATGATTTGTAGAGGGGTTTTCTTCTATCTCAGCTCCCTTGACTAAGCTGACACAGAAGAAGACTAAGTTCAAATGGTTAGAAGATTGTGAGAAGAGTTTCCAAGAGTTAAAAATAGGCTGACCAAAGGCTCAGTCTTATCCCTACCAAATGGAGTTGATGATTTTGTGGTTTATTGTGATGCTTCTAGAGTTAGCTTAGGTTGTGTATTAATGCAGAGAGGCAAGTTCATAGCATATGCCTTCAGACAACTTAAGATTCATTGAAAGAATTACTCAACTCATGATTTTGAGCTTGTTGCGGTGGTGTTTGCTCTGAAAATCTGGAGGCACTATCTATATAGTGGACACGTGGATATATTCACAGACTACAAGAGTTTACAGTATGTGTTTGGCCAGAAGGAGCTGAATTTGAGATAGAAGATATGGTTGAGCTATTGAAAGACTATGATATGAGTATCCTCTATCATCCAGGTAAAGCTAGTGTAGTTGTTGATGCTCTTAGCAAGGTGACCTTAGGGAGCATAGCCCATGCTGAGGATGAAAGGAAAAAGTTAGCTAAGGAGGTTCACAAACTAGCCCATTTAGGGGTACAGATTGAAGATTCTGACGAATGTGGGGCCATTGTCAGAAATGGGTCAGAGTTATACCTAGTGGTAGAAGTGAAAGAAAAATAAGACATGGATCTCATCCTCCTCCAATTGAAAGAAGATGTTCAAAAGTATAAAGTATTAGTGTTCTCAAAAGGGGGAAATAGTGTTTGAGATACCAAGGCAGGTTGTGTGTGCCAAATGTTGATGGCCTTAAAGCTAATGTAGTTATTAATGCTCTTAGAAAGGTGACCATAGGGAGCATAGCCCATGCTGAGGATGAAAGGAAAGAGTTAGCTAAGGAGGTTCATAAACTAGCCCGTTTGTCGGTGCAGATTGAAGATTTTGACGAATGTGGGGCCATTATCAAAAATGGGTCAGAGTTATACTTGGTGGTAGAAGTTAAAGAAAAATAAGACAGGTATCTCATCCTCCTCCAATTGAAAGAAGATGTTCAGAAGCAGAAAGTATTAGTGTTCTCAAAAGGGGGAAATGGTGTTCTGAGATACCCAGGCAGGTTGTGTGTGTCAAATGTTGATGGCCTTAAAGATAGGAACTTGTCTAAGACTCATGATGTTGGATACACTATCCATGCAACAAAGATGTATAGAGACTTGCAAGAAGCCTATTGGTGGGGTGGTATGAAGAAGGACATTGCAGAGTTCGTCTCTAGATGCCAAAATTGCCAACAAGTTAAGGTTGAATACCAAAGGCCTTGTGGTGTATCCCAGATCATAGAAATTATAGAATAGAAATGAGGGATAATATGGACATCGTAACAGACTTACCTCGATCCCGTTGGCAGCATGATTCGATATGGATTATAGTAGATAGAATGACCAAGTCAACTCACTTTCTACCTGTCAAGATGACTGATACAACTGAGGATTATGCCAGAATTTATCTTAAGGAGATTGTTAGGCTGCACGGGGTCCCAATATCCATTATTTCAGATAGAGGAGCTCAGTTTACAACATAGTTTTGGTAGTCCTTGTTATACCGAAAAATGACCGACTTTAATTAAAAATTGAGAAAAATTGAAAATCGAGAATCAATCTAAACTCAATTGATTTAAGCAGAGCTAATCCTCGAAATTCGAAATGACACAGAGTCGCCACCTAATTTTACGGATAATTAGGAAACTATAAAATATTTTAAAATATCTAACAGAAAAAATCTTTTAAAAATCCAGAGTTAAGGTTCGGGTTCATATTTCCACTTCGAGAAGGTGTTAAGCCCTCGAAA
>JAOTQR010077286.1:0-12283 GCA_025774065.1 Solanum ossicruentum | reverse complement strand
ATCCCGTTGATTGAGGGATTTGGACAAATCCATTCACCGGATTTGTTGGAGTCTTGGTTGAGAAGGAACGAGGGTGTGCGTGTGTGAGGATAATCAACGCATGCGTGTGGTCGGATGTGGCTAGGGTTTTCGATCGTCTGGGGTTCTTGGCTTTCTTGGTTTCTTGGTTTTCTTGGCTTCTTGGTTTTTTCTGAAATGGAAAAGAATTGAACGAGGAGAGAAGAAGAAAGAATTTGGGGGCGCGTGGCCCCCACGCGGACCCTCCTTTTTTTTTTTTGAAGAAAATTATTTTAATTTGTTTAAATAAGATAAAAGCATCGATGATTAATTTGACACTGTGGAGGGTAAAAATTGGGTGTCAACAAATATAATAAATATAATATTTTGAAAATTTTAATTGGGAAATAGTTATAATTAATAATAAGGATAAATTGAAAATTAAGTGTAAAATTATCTCTTAACTTCATAAATTGAATAAATATTGTTAGTGGACAAGTAAAGATGGACGGAGAGAGTAATAGGCCATCAACATGTTTGGTAATGAAGTGTTTATAAGGTACTTTTTTAATTTTAAAATAACTAAAATATTCAATTTTTTTAAAATAAAAAACCACAAATTTAATTCTCTCTCCATTTTAAAAACAATGAATTTTGTTTGACTTGATACGGAGTTTAAGAACATAAAGAAGTCTTTTTAATTTTGTGATTCTAAATTAAAGTTATATGAGATGTACCAAAATGCTCTTTAATCTTATGATCTTAAACATGCCACATGAAATATTGAAATTAAAATATTTTTAAAAAGGAGTCATTTTTTCTATATTTGTAATCACAAACTTGAATCAAGATATGTTCTGTTAATTACAAGTCCTAATCCAACATGTCTACCTCAATAACTATTTTATATTTTTTAATAATAAGGCTACGCAATTGAATTGTTGTAAAAACAATTAAATGTGCAAGAGTAGATAATCATATTGTCAACATTTAAAGTTTATTTAAATCAAATATCAGTGATTATTAAAAAGACAAATATTGTCAAAGACACCAGATATTTACATCAAATCATTATTAACTTGTTATGATTATCTGATTAAATAGGGTGAGATTAATATATCAATTCATAATGATTAAGTAATGACAATTATAGCTAATATATATTATGCACTAATTGATATAATATATGCACTTGTTATAAGCAAGTTTTTATTATATATATTTCTCTGCAGCCAGTATTAATTGATACCAAATAATATTAACTTAGCATGATCAATTTGATAGGATGAAGGGAGCCTTGGAGTAACTAGTAAAGCTATTGTCATTTGATTAGGAGGTCACGGTTAAAACATTCGAAACAGTCTCTTGTAGAAATGCAACGTAAGACTACATATAATAGACCCTTATGGCGGGACCTTTTCCTGCCCTTTGTGCATAGCCTAAGCTTTAGTGCACGAGCTTGCATACACTACTATACAATGTATATTACTTATACATGAGTTATACACTAAATATATATTATGATATACAAATATACACTGAATATACACGCCTATACAATGAGGGCTAAATGCCCAAAATTATAACAAATAGTCAAAGGACAGCCGAATGACTACTTATTAAAAATATGAACCATTTTTATATAAATAATTTTTCTCAATAGTTTATGAGTGTAATTATCCCTTAATAATATACACAAATCGTGCATTTATTAATGTGATATAAATATGAAATACAAATAATTGTTGGCCTTTAAAAAATTCCAGAGTTTGAGGGCCAAGTGCAATCCCACATAGGATGATATGTGCATATACCTACCACGCCTACCTTTATCCACATATATATATATATATATATTTCCTCTCTTTTATTCATGCTTTTGTCCTTCCCTTTGAAATTTTCCAAATAGGCAAAGTTCTATCCATCATTCCCATTCATGCACAATATTTAAATCTTTTTTGGCCTACACATAGATGATGGTACTTTAAATTATATTTAAAGAACTTGTTATAATGTAACATGTAAGTACTTCTTTAATTATACATCATGTTTCTTAACAAATTATTTCAAGTTTCAACTTACAATTATTTATCGAACAATACGATCTGTTTGATCATAAAAGATGAACTCATGATATGAAATCATATGAAATAAAGTTGAAGTTTTACTTGGACATATGATTTGAACTTTAAAGTTATATTTTTTGCCCATAAACATAAAAATCATGTAAGCTGAAAAAACGATCAAAATTGTCCAATTCTTTATATAATCTTTGTAAAAGTTTATCACAAATTTATAATACACCATCACAAAGTTATTCTAAATAAAATACAATGCGTATTAATCGAACTTTAGTTCAATAAAAACTAAAATTGAACATGAGTTATAGTATACTACTCTTTAACATTATTACTTTGAACTGTTTGTTGATTAATATCATAAGTATATCTCCATATTCATATTCAATAAACATATGATAATAGGTCAGTTGAAAATTCACACACATGATAGTTTAGTAGAAAATTCGCACATCTGATAGTTTAAATACAAAACTCAAAATATCATTAATAAAAAAGGCAGTGAAAAGCACGGACTGCATTTTTTGTCAACATTGATGAAAAAGCAATGCAATCATTATCGTCATTTTTTACCACCACACTTTTTGAAAGGTGATGGATGACATCGCTCTGGAACAACACAGTTGTTCGTTTTTGTTGTTATTTTCTTTAAAATAAAAAATTGAAAGAGCGACAAATAATGTCTTTTTTTAGTCGTTTTTCTTTTTAAAACGATGGATAAAGTAGCACATTCTATTGCCTTTCTAATTTTTTATTTTTAAATGATTATAGAAAAGAGACAAATCAAAGAACCCTGTCCATCATATTCTGTAATTTTTTTGACAGCAAAAACTGCCAAATTCTGCTGTAAAATAATACAATTCAATTCAGCCTATCCTTAACAAACTAAACAAGAAATATAATACACATAATATCATAACAAACTTCATTAAACATTCAAAAACACTAAAATCATAATTTAAAGACTTACAAAGTCTTCAAAAAATCTAAAATGTTCACTAAAGGGAAGCTAATTAATGGTTGGAGTCTATCTATTCATCTTCTTCAGAACTTAAAAGATCAGATGCAATAGGCCGAAGAGCGAGGTTGAGCTCTAGTTCTTTGAGTTGCTCATAACATGTTTTGCTTCGGCCTCTGCCATTGCATGTGTAAGTTATTGCTTCATAGCAGCCATCAAGTGTCTGACCTTGGCGTGACGATTCAATACCTTCTAGACGTGGTTGAAGTCATCGTACATCATTTCAAGAATTCATCCCATAGATTCTGCCCTCTATCATATTTTTCTTCCATAGTTGAGTAGATTCTTCAGGCATGAGCTGAACGTGATTGTCCATCTCAAGCAATTGTTCCTCATACTTAATATGCACATTAAAAATAAAAAGTTAGCATCAAATATAGACATAATATATATGCATTATTTATCTTAAAATTTTAAATTATATAACATACATAAGTTTGTTCGACCTTTTCCTCTATCCACTTATCCAGATTTGACTCATTAAGCTTCTTCTTCACACGAGTCCTCTTGAAAATCTCATTATGAAGAGGAGTGTGTTTCGTCGCTTTTTTCTACGAGTTTAGATGATATTAATAAAATGATATTTTTATTTAAAAGTATGAATTAGAAGTTAAAATTTTAAAAAATTTACCATCTTCCACATAATTATCCTAAAATTACTTTTAGTTTTTTTGACTTGTTCTATCAGAATATCATATGTCTTTGTACTCTGAGCTTTCTTTAGCCAGCTAGATAGTCTTTTGCTAGCCTTCTTGTCAAATGTGATCTCAATGACCACATTATACATCGGCTCCCCAGTACACATAGTCTGAGAAAAAGTGAGCAACGTTAGATAATTATAAATAAATTAAACAAGATATTAAGCTTAAGACATATATACTTTAAATTCATTAAATATTGTCAAGCGTATCGCGCCCAAAAAATGATAAGGCTCCATATAAAACCTCTTAGTGCTCTCCTTTAGAACCCTAGCAGCATCCTTCGAAGGATGCCACATAATAAACATTCATAAATAATTAATGTAGAAGAAATAAATAAAATAAAATAATATCTAAGAAAATAAACTCACAATGCTCAATCATCACTCTACCAAAATTGTCCCTCAGTGATGGTGATACCATATTTGATGCTAAAAGTTGTGGTCGAGCTATCATGGCGTAATGGAGGTAAGGACTGTGAAAAAGAACAAGTGCCTCGTGGTTGATGGAGCAACATGACTATGTGTACCATTAGAATGTTGTTTCGACGTAGAAGAAAGCCTCTTAGCCTTCTTCTTTATAGTCTTACTAGACTCGCTAACTCAAAAGATCTATCACCACTCCATGACATCTATATGCAAATATACATTAAAATGTATTTTAATAAAATTAGGTTTAGAAAAATAAATTGACATACTAGCTATAGCCTATCATTCTCCCACTCTTCCTCCATGCATGTTTCATATTCATCATTCTATCATTCAATTCATCGATTTTTTCATGATCAACTCACACATAATATCTAGACTTAAATTCATTATGATACAAATGAACTATAGTTGTATCTGAATTAAAAAAATTCAGGCACCTATACACACTATAGAGACACTTAACTAATTTATTTTTTAAAAAAGTATGCAATGCTAGTGCATGATCAATAAAAACTCCTACGTTATTAAGGAACTCAGGTTTCAAACCACCATCAATTTCATAATTCATATCATGCATCCACAAAAGATGACCCATCTACAAAATTACAGATATTCAGTTATAAATTAAATTTCTTAATGAATTAAATAAATTTAAGTAATTTATATTGTCAATTAATTAGTTCAAATTCAAATTTTATGCTCATGTTCAAATTGATTAGTTCTAAACTTCTAATATTCAAAGTTATAAAGTTCAAATAAAAAATAATACGATCCTAATTTTTCTAAAGTTTCAATTACAAAAATGTTACAATTCAAGTATATCTTTTAAGATGCAATAAGTCCAAGATATTTAAGTTCTAAGTCCCAAGTTCAAGTTCTAAATTCAAATTTAAAGTTCTAATTGCAAGTTCTAAGTTTATGACAATGAATTTTTCTAAGTTCGAGTATACAAATTTCAAATTTCACAGTTCAAATATCTAAAGTTTAATTCATGACATTCAAGTTTTAAGTTCTAATTAGTTCTAAAGATTATACCAATAATTTTTCTAAGTTCAACTTCAAAAATCCTAAAATTCGAGTTCATTATATTGAACATCTAATTCCTAATTAGTTCTAAGTTCGAAAATTAGTTCTAAACTTCAAAAATCATACATTCAAATATTTTATTTTAAGTTCAAGTTTCAAACATTCTATAATTCAGTATTTCTAAAATTCAAGTTCTTAACTTTTAATTACTTCTAAAGTTCTAACCTTCAAAAACTCTTCAATTCAAACTCAGATATCTCTAATTTATAATTTACTTCAAAAAATCTCAATTCAAAACAAAACCCTAAAATTAAAATTATAAGTTCATTCCTAATTCACAATCAAATTTACAAACTAACATGTTAATAGCATACATTCAACAAACTAAATACAATAAACTAAGAAATGAAAATTTATTATTCAAAGTGAAAAAAACTAACATAAATTCAAAACCCTAACCTTGAAAAGAATTAATGAGTTTTGGAGGGGAGCTGGGGGTGAAAGTAGAGGAGGCTGGCAGCAGCAACTCGATGGCGGAGGCGGCCACGAGAGCTGGAAGGTGGCAGTGATGATTAGGAAAATTTAGAGAGAAAAAGAGAGGAGAATAGAGAGAGAGGAAAAGAGTAAAAATGAGGAAAAAACGAATTTGTCTTAGTAGATATTTTATAAAAAGTGATGGATGGTTTTTTTTTTTTTAAAAAAAATGATCAATATTCTGATCAAAAAGCGACGGACTAAGCAGCACCGTCCTTCACTTTTATGAAAAAATCTAAAATTAATTAAACTATGAATGACGTCATTATTACTTAATTTTTAAAGTGAGGAACAACATCTCTACATATTAAATATATATATTTGACGTAAAAAATTATCCAAAAATGATGAATATAGAGTCACGATCTATCATTTTTTATTAAAAAAATAAATAACAAACAGTGTGACAAATAGCGTTTTTTTTTTAGAGAGAGACGCTATCCATTCGTTTTTACTCTATAATTTTTTGAATTATTTTTAATATTAAATTATGATACTTTAAATGCATATTTTGAGCCTTCATTTTTTATACACGAGAATCTTTATTTCAAATTTTGAGGTTGGCGGTCTTTTTTTTGGTAACAAGATTGTATATATCTTGAAAGTGGAGTCTTTTTTGTTTATATATATGCACAATTTTCCTTTTAAGTATACAACGAATAGGACCAAGAAAATAAAAGAATTAAGATCCTTTTTATGCCACATACAATGTACTAATAGTAACAAAAACAAAATGTACAAATACAATGAAAGTTACATCATATTTCCACTATATTAAGTTAGTACTCCTTCAATTTATTTGTCTAATTCATTTTTTAAAATTTTATTTTAATGTTTAGTAGTATTTATTGGAGATATTAACTAGTTAGTTAACTGGTAGATTAATTAGTTAATTGTCCAACTAATTAATTTCTTAGTTAGTTAAGATTAGTTAATTAGTTGAGTATTAGTTGTGGTACTAATCTTGTATGGTGCAGCCACATAGCAAGTAAAGTGGAGTTTAATTGTAAATATATATAGTTACTATACACCTTCATTCTTAACAGATTAAGAAAAATATTTCCCCAATTCATTTTCATCTCTCTCGTCTGAGCTCAACCATTAACATGGTATCAGAGCAGGATCTGATTTAAGAAGATCAAATTCACAAGCCTTTCATCGAGGAGTTGACAGAGTTCAAAGGAATCAAAGATGGCAGATGCGCGTTCCTCTTCGATTGGAGCTTTGATCGATACACTCGATGCGATGGAGAAAAACAGAAATCATCCTCTGTATCTCTATCCGTCTGACACGCCTGGAAGTGTGCTGACTTCAATTCAGTTTACAGGAGCTAAAAATTACTCACTATGGAGTAGTTCGATGATGGTTACACTCTGAGCTAAGAGTAAATTGGGATTTGTTCTCGGAACATGTAGAAAATCTCATTATAAGTCTGAGTTGGAAGAGCAATGGGATAAATACAATGCATTTGTGCTTGCATGGGTCATGAACACAGTGTCAAAGGAGCTGCTAAGTGGAATCGTTTACGCTGTAGATGCAACAATGGTTTGGGCTGATCTCAGTGAGAGATTTGACAAAGTTGATGGATTTAGGAGTTATCAATTGCATCGAGAAATATACACATCGAGTCAAGGTAATATGACAGTTTCAAATTACTTCACTAAGATGAGACTGTTATAAGATGAATTTGATGCTTTGGTGCCTCCACCTACTTGTAATTGTGAGAAATCCAGAACATATGTTGATCATATTCAATACTTGCGACTATTTTCTTTTTTGATGGGATTGAATGAAGTATACAGTCATGCGCGTAGTCAAATTCATATGATGAATCCCCTACCTAATGTGAGTAGAGCTTATGCCATGATAATTTCTTATGAGAGTCAGCGTGTGGTTGCTGGCTCAAAAATGCATGGAGAGGTAAATGACTCTATGGCACTGTATGCTGCAAAGGGTAACTACTATGCAGGAGGGGGATCTGATCATGGAAAAGGTAAAGAAGATGATTATGCAGGAAGAGGTGGTAACACAGGCAATTCCAATATCCATAAGCAGAAAAGGAATTGGAATTTATTTTGTGATCATTGTAGGATGAATGGACACACTCGGGATATTTGCTATAGGCTTGTTGGCTATCCAACTGATTGGATGTACAAGAAGAAGCTTGGACCAGCATCAACTAATGTAGCACAGAACAGTAGAGTGTAGAGAACTCATGACACAGTTAATCATTTGACCAGCTCCAAAAATGAGATGATGGAACTGAGGGATGAGTTTGCTCCTGTTGCTCATGTGATAAAGGAAAGGAACATTGAGTCCACACAACCTATTTTAACTCCAAGGCAGTATAGCAAGATTTTACACATGCTGGAGAAAGAAGAAGTAAGTTTAAGCAAGGAACTAGATAACATGGCAAATATGGCAGGTATGACTATCATATCTAATGCTTTGTCTGTAAATGATTATAGTTCATAGATCATAGTTGAGAAAGAAAAGAGAGATTGGATAGTCAACTCAGGTGCAGCTTGTCATATGACATACAAACTAAATAAGCTTTGTCATGCATCTCATCGTGTCAATAAAGTTATGCATTTACCCAATGGTGAGAGTTCACAAGTATCATATACTGGTTGTTGCAGCACAGGGGATGGCAGTGTACTAGAAAATGTATTGGTTCCTACATTGAAGCATAAATTGCTTTCAATGTCTAAATTAACAAGGCAATTAAATTGTTCAATTAATTTTTTTCCTGAATTCTTTGTGCTTCAGGACCTCTCCAATGGAAATGTGAAGGGGATTGGTAAAGAGATTGATGGATTATACTATCTTCCTGCTGCAACACAATGTGAGGAAAGCAAAAGGAATCAGACAGTGCTAATGACAAAGGATTCCTGCTCAGACGAGCTATTGTGACACAATAGATTAGGTCACCCTTCTATCCAAGTGCTACAACATTTATTCACAGATAGCAGTTTCAGTGATAATGGTGCTTGTAATAAGTGTTTGATTTGTCCTCTTGTAAAACAAACTAGATTGCCTTTTCACTTGAGCGTATCTAGGGCACTGGATGTTTTTGACTTGATTCATCTTGATGTATGGGGACCTTATAAGATTACTACTCATAATGGATTCAGATTTTTCCTTACTATAGTTGATGATCACTCAAGAATATGTTGGTTGTATCGGCTGAAGCTAAAAAGTGAAGTGTTTTCTGTATTGAAATCTTTTTTGACCTTGGTGCAGACTCAGTTTAGTAGGAATGTTAAAAGGATAAGGACTGACAATGGTACTAAATTCTTTAATAATGAGTGTTCCAATATATTGACATCTCTTGGTATTGTTCATGAAAGTATTTCCATAAACTCCACAGCAAAATGGGGTGGTTGAAAGGAAACAAAGACGTATACTTAAGGTAGCTAGAGCAGTCAGGTTTCAAGATAACATTCTTATCAAATTCTAGGGAGAATGTGTACTGTCAGCTGCATATCTGATTAATAGACTATCTACCCCAGTTTTGAAAGGAAAATCCCCTTATGAACAATTTCATGGTCACAAATCAGGTCTTGATCACTTAAGAACTATAGGATGCTTGTGTTATGCTACCAAACTAATCAAACAAGATAAGTTTTCTCCTGGAGCTGAGGCTTGTGTACTGTTGGGGTATTCACCAACTCAAAAGGGGGTATCTGTTGTATAGATTGTCCCAAAGAAAACTTGTAATTAACAGAGATGTTATGTTCAAAAAGGATGTATTCCCTTTCAAGCAGGTGCTCAACAGACAGAAGCCACTATTTCCTGCTGAGGCTATTACAAAACAGATGATCTTCCCATTTGTGATAAAGATGAAGAACTGTTTGTGCCTATTTCTGCAAATGATCTACCAATGTCAGCAGATATCTCTGGTGAAGGACCTACTGCTCAACTTGATAGTGCCACCGGAAGAGTTGAGGAGATGACAGTCAGGAAATCTGCCAGGAATTCTCATCTCCCCATTTGGATGAAGGACTATGTCACTCAGCCAACTAAAGCACATCACTATCCTCAGAGCAACTATGTTTCGTATGATAACATATCTCCCAAGTACAGTGCTTACCTGTCTATGTTCTCCACTGAGGTTGAGCCAAAGACATTTGAGGAAGCAGCCAAGAACAAGAGGTAGATATATGCTATGCAGCAAGAGGTACAAGCCCTGGAAAAAAATGGAACCTGGAAGATAGTTGCATTACCTGAGGGGAAGAACATAGTTGGCTGCAAGTTGAGGGACAGATTGATAGGTTTAAAACCAAACTGGTGGACAAAGGGTACAACTAAGTTGAGGGAATTAACTACCAAGAGACATTTTTTCTAGTTGTCAAGATGACAACAATTAGGTCCATTGTAGTATTAGTTGTTGCTCAGAATTGAAATATCTTTCAGATGGATGTTTTTAATGCATTCTTACAAGGGGATTTGCTTAAAGAAGTGTATATGGAGCTGCCTAAAGGGTTCTACACTACTAAAAAGGGTAAGAATCTTGTATGCAAGCTAGTGAAATCTTTATATGAACTTAAGCGAGCCTCAAGGCAATGGAATGCCAAATTGACTGAAACATTGTTGACCTCAGGCTACTCACAGAGTCATCTAGACTATTCTCTGTTCACAAAGAAAAGGGATGGTGGATTGGTGATAGTTTTGGTGTATGCTGATGATCTACTGATCACAAGTAATGATGCAGGGCTGATAGAAGAGACTAAAAGGGTTCTGCACAGTCACTTTAAGATGAACGACTTGGGGGAGCTCAAGTATTTTCTGAGTATTGAGTTTATGAGATCAAATAAGGGAATACTGATGAACCAGAGGAAGTATGCACTTGAATTGATAGCTGAAGCAGGTTTAGGAAATGTCAAGCCCAATATGACACCACTAGAATGTAATTAGAAGCTAACCAGTGCAGAATTTGATCCAGAAGCTTTGTATGAAGACATTTCAAGGTATCAAAGATTGGTTGGCAAGCTACTTTATCTCACCATTACAAGGCCAGACATAACCTTTGTTGTTCACCTGCTAAGCAAGTTCATAGAAAGGACCAAAATCTCACATTGGCAGACTACTTTAAGAGTGATCAGATATATCAAGTTGGAGCCTGAAAAATGGCTGCTCATGAGCTCCAATCAGGAATTTCAGCTAAAGAGGTACTATGATGCAGATTGGGCTACATATCCCAACATAAGAAGGTCAGTTACTGGTTTCATTTTGAAATTTGGAGATTCTCTCATTTCCTGAAAATCAAAGAAACAAAATACAGTATCTAGAAGTTCCACAGAAGCTGAATACAGGAGCTTAGCTGCACTAACAACTGAAGTAGTGTGGGTTGCTGGTCTGTTCAGAGAGCTGGGAGTGAAACTGATGGAACCAGACTCCACCTATTGTGATAGCAAATCAGCATTACAAATCGCTGTCAATCCAGTGTTCCATGAGCGTACGAGGCACATCGAGATGAATTGTAATTTTATTAGAGAAAAGATCCAGAAGGGGCTGATCAAGACCATCTATATCAACACCAAGGATCAGCAGGCCGACTTGCTTACCAAAGCATTAGGGAGAACACAACATGACTTCCTACTAAGAAAGCTTCGATTATTGAACCTTTTCAATACATCTAGCTTGGGGGGGGGGAGTATTGGAGATATTAACTAGTTAGTTAACTGATAGATTAATTAGTTAACTGTCCAACTAATTAGTTTCTTAGTTAGTTAAGATTAGTTAATTAGTTGAGGATTAGTTGTGGTACTAATCTTGTATGGTGCAGCCACATAGTAAATAGAGTGGAGTTTAATTGTAAATATATATGGTTACTGTACACCTACATTCTTAACAGAATAAGAAAAATATTTCCCCAATTCATCTTCTTCTCTCTCGTCTGAGCTTAACCATTAACAATATTAACTTTTTATATTACTCAATATATTATCTGATATATTTAGGACTATAAAATTTAAAAAATATTTTAGAATGTTATATATATTTTTAATTTAAGATTGAGAATCAAACTAAAATGAATTAGTAAATAGAATGAATCTCACATGGATAGCGGATGAAATTTCTAAGGTGCTTTAAAAAACTTAAGCAAGTTTTTGAGGTATGAACTAGATTCATACCTAATTTAACAAATAGATATCAGAGTCAGACTCATCTGATATACTGATATGGGCCCCCCAAGTAATCAATTAAAAGGGGTGGGATTAGGATTGGTAATTGGGTCAGTTGGGTCAAAGTTGAGCGAGTCATAATGAGTCAAAACCTAATCCAATTCAAATTTTCTTGGATCTAAAAAAGTTGGGTCAAAACGGGCTGAGTAAGGGTTATATAGCAGGTCAAGACCCAATTTGACCCAACTTTTGTTTTAGTTACTTTATTTTTTTTCAATAATTTAGTACTTAATTATTTTTTTTAAAAAAATTTTGATTATATAAAATATATCAAATTAAAATATATATATTTTAAAAATATTTTAACATCTCT
>JAOTQR010077285.1:0-12283 GCA_025774065.1 Solanum ossicruentum | reverse complement strand
TGCCGAAATTTCGGTAGAATTCGTATACTTAGGGATGAGACTTGTGTTTGAACGTTGGTCTAGGTGTCTAAACGACACCAGTCATGGCCCCGGGGTTGGGTCGTGGCACAAAAATAGTCTAAATGAAGCTAATGAAGAGAATCTCAGATTGAAGAAAGAAGTTGAAAAGTTTGATACACTTGTGCTGAACTTAAGATCTAAAAATTTTAAACTGACAATCACTGAAAAAGGTAAAAGTAAAATAAGTAAGGAACATCAAAAGGATGCAACTGAGTTGAAAAAATGTAAAATTGAGTTCTTTGGTGTACAATAAAAGGTTAGAAAATTAACTCAAAAAATTTCCAACCTAAAAACGGATCTAAAAAGGGCAAATAGGTGGACTCACACTTCAAGAATAGTGAACCATCTGGGAAGTAGCTGGAATAAGGCGTTCTGTCAGGAGAATGTCATTGCTACTAACTTATGCTATCTTTATGGAAAAAATGGACATCCAACTATTGAGTGTTCAGTTGCAAATAGAGTTAGGAATAGGAACACAAACCTTCTGCATAAAAGGTGGCCTAAAAATGATAAAAGAAACAGATTAAGGAATGTGTTGCCAGGCTAGGCTAAAAGGGATCCTATTCACCTTTTTTGTAATAAGAAAGGACCCAAGCTAGTCTGAGTCCCTAAAACTAACCCTTGAATTAATTTGCAGGCAGTAGTGAAAGGAAGAAAGCATTGGTACATGGGTAGTGCTTGTTCAAGGCATATGATTGGAGGTAAATACAAATTCCTTTCACTCGCACCTTTTGAAGGAGAAAATATTTCCTTTGGAGATGGAAAAAAGGGAACTGTTGTAGGAGTTGGAAAGACTGGAAGAAGTGAATCAAGGGCCTTGGAAGAGGTTTATCATGTGGACGGATTGAAGCACAACATGTTGAGCATATCTTAATTGTGTAATAAAAGTAACAAAGTAACCTTCACGTCTGCAGGTTTCAGGGTTAAAAAACTAGACACAACGGAGATAGTTCTAATTGCCAAAAGGCATAAAAATGTGTACAAGGCTGAGATCATGGGGATGTCAGGTATGCATTTGAAATGCTTGAGCGCTATCACTAATGATCCCTTAATTGGACACAAAAGACTTGGACATACAAGTCTAAAGCAATTGAATACACCAGCGTCAAAGGACATGGCTATAGAGTTGCCTAAAACTAAGTTCAAAGATGACAAAGTATGCAGTGCATGTGTAAGGGGGAAGTAAGTAAGATCATCCTTCAAGTCAATGAACTAGGTAAGTACTACCAAGTGCTTGGAATTGTTCACGTCGGCCTGTGTGGACCCATGAGTGTAAAAAGTAGAGAAGGTAAAAAGCATATGTTTGTTATTGTTGATGATTACTCAAGATTTATCTGGACACTCTTTCTAATTTCTAAAGAAGTTTCTTTTGATGTCTCCTCTATTTTCATTAAGAAAATGGAAAAGAAATTTGAGACACCTTTGATGTCCATAAGATCTGACTATGGAACTGAATTCAAAAATGCTAAATTCTTGAAATTCTGTTCAACACATGGAATAGATCATAACTTCTCTGCTCCAAGGATTCCTTAACAAAATGAGTAGAATAGAGAAATAGGACTTTAGAAGATATGTCTAGAACTATGATAATTGTTAGCAAACTACCAAAAAATCGTTCGGCTGAGATACAGTTTCTTATATTCTCAACAGATGCATGTTAAGGCTATGTAAAAAAAAAACTCCCTATGAATTACTCAAAGGAAGAAAACTAAATATCTCCTATTTTAGGACTTTTGGCTGTAAATGATATGTTCATAATAATGGCAAAAATAATTTGGAAAAATTTGATACTAGGAGCGATGAGGGTATTTTCTTAGGCTATTCTTCACATAGTAAAGCCAATAGAGTTCTGAACGAAAGAACTAACTGTGTTAAGGAAAGCATTCATGTTGTTTTTGATGAAAATAGTTGTGCGTTTGAGACAACATGCAGAATGACTATGACATAGAACATGGTATAAAGGACCAAGCCATGCTACCTGGTTCATCTATAGGATAACCAGAGAATACACAGTCAGGGGGAACAATAGACTCAGAAAATCAATCTACTGATCCAGGATTTGCTTAATCATAACCTATAGGTGATGGACAACCTCAAGGATTTATGGTGAAAAGCTACAAATATCAGGATTCACATCCTATAGGAAACGTCCTCACTGGTCTAAACTCTGGAATCACAACCAGATCAGGACTAAAGAATCTGTCTGCATTCTTGGTATCCCTATCAATGATGGAGCCAAAAAAAGGTTGGAGAAGCCTTATTGGATGCGGACTGGATATTTGCCATGCAAAAAGCACTCAATCAATTTGAAAGAAGCAAGGTGTGGCATCTTGTGGCCAAACAAGAAAGAAGAACAATCATTGGCACAAAATGGGTCTCCAGGAATAAGCTTGATGAGCATGGAATAGTTGCAAGAAACAAGGCCAGACTGGTGGTCCAAGGATACAATCAAGAAGAAGGAATAAACTATGATGAGTCCTTCAAACCAGTGGCAAGACTTGAAGCAATCAGACTGCTGATTGCATTTGATACATTCAAAGAATTCACTCTCTATCAAATAGATGTAAAGAGTGCCTTACTGAATAGATACTTAAAGGAGGAAGTATATGTGAAACAACTACCTAGTTTTGAGCATCCTGACTTTTCCGATCATGTCTATAAGCTAGACAAGGCCCTGTATGGGTTGAAGCAAGCACCCCATTCCTGGTATGAGAGATTGTCCAAATATTTAGTGGAACATAGACATACAAGATGTAAGCTTGACAACACCCTATTTTATAAAGAAAAATGGGAAGGACTTGTTAATTGTGCGGATGTGTGTGGATGTCATCTTCTTTGGCTCAACAAATGTATTCATGACTCGAAAATTTGCTAAGTTGATGAATGGTGAGTTTGAAATGAGCATGATGAGAGAACTAAGTCTGTTTCTAGGATTCAGACTAAGCAAACTCTATAGGAACCTTGATTCATCAATATAAGTATCTGAAGAAGCTGCTTAAGAAAACAGCTGGAGGATGCTAAAGTGACTGACGCTCCAATTTCTACAACCACTAAGTTGGACATGGATGAAACAGGTTCATCGGTTGAAGAAAAGATGTATTGGGGCAATGATTGGATGTCTTTTGTATCTCGCTTCTAGTCACCCAAATATTGTGTTCAATGTAGGACTTTGGTAAGATTTCACTCTTCTAAAGAATCCCATTTAAAAGCTGTTAAAAGAATTTTTAGGTACCTCAAAGGGGTTCTGGTACTCAAAGGGGAGCAATTTAAATCTTGTGGGATATGCAGATGATGATTATGCTGTCTACTTAGTGGACAGAAAAAGTCCTACAGGTGTGGCTCACTTTTTTGAAGTATGTTTTATTTCATGGTCCACTAAGTAATAATCTGTAGCCTTGTCAACTTATGAGGCTGAGTATGTAGCAACAAGATCATGTTGTGCATAACTTCTTTGGATTAAGCAACAACTGAGGGATTTTGGTATGGATATGTCATGACCTGGACCTAGGGTCTATGAGTGACATGGCTAATGGGAACTTGAGAGTTCCAAACCAAGCCTCAAAGTATCCATATTCACATCATCGGTTCAGAAGAATATACGAATTGTAAAGACGTAGTTATAAAGGATGGGAAAGTAGGACTCATGCTATATTGATGTTATATAGATAGGGATTAACATGGATTCACTTAGCACATAAGAACTAAGGGTGGGTAAGTATGGCTCACTCTATAGGAGTAATACGGGACTTGGGATCTTCTACATTTTTACATCAAACATACTTACTTATCATAATTCTCATAATCAAACCATATTAGTCATATCCAACAGATAACCATAATCATAAGCTCCAAATACAACACATAACATATAGATCTGACAAGTGTCTACAAGATGTCCAACAATACCTCTAGACATAAGATGGGACAGGGGCCAAGACATGTCCCGAGATCACCCTCAAAGTAAATAACATAAACAAGACTTCATAGGTAGAGGAATACTATGATCTATTATAAGATTTGATGATGGATTTCAAGGTATCCTATAGGAGGGTTTTACTATATGTTGGTGGGTTGATTTGCATTGAGTTTTCTCAACATGATTTCACTCTTGAATTACATGATTTTGAACTAATATCATAAAACCACCAAGTGTTCGATAAAATTTCAAGTCAAGAATTCTCAAGTTATTGATTATCTATTTCATGATTTACAAGTCAAGTGACTATATGATGATTAAGGGCTTTCAGTTATGTATTGAATTCATAAAAAGTATCTATGATGCTACAAGTATCAAGTTAAGCCCTATTTCAAGATTTTTATCTCTTATGAGCCATTTATGTTAAAGCAAGGGTTCATGTATGATTATGATCCACTCTCATATTTCAAGTTGGGCTCATGATTAGAGGTCAAGCATGTTTAAGAGCTACTTATGTCGTGTTTTCTTGTTTCTTACAAGCTATTAAAGTTATGATTATTTCAAGTATTCCATGGGATTAGACTTTACACCGATGGATTGGATGTCGGTATGGACTATCTTCAAGGGTTCGTACTCCTTTCCTCAAACTATGTGCCAATATAGGATTATGCTTTACCTTTGCTATATTAGTGGATCCATTTAGTGCACTTTATCATGAAATCCACCCCGAAATGGGACGGGTTCCCATAAGGGGGTGTTACTTCTCTGAAACGGGATAAGCTCCCGTAAAGTGAAACATGGTTTACCATGGAAAGTAGACCTCCTCTTTACCTATGAGGGGTAATAATCGGGATTCCAAGTTGTAGCTCGCTTGGTCATAATTTTGTTAGTTAGGGTCTCTTTCCACACATGCATTATGTTCTATGCAAGTTAAATGATTTACAAGCATGTTTTACTTCAAGCATTGACCATGCTTGCCATATTGAGATCTTAGTTATCTATTGCTTATTACTATTCATTTTGACTATATTGGCTTATGTCTTGTTGCATTGCATCCTACATACCTTGTACATTCAAACGTACTAACGCATACTCTATGCCTATATGATATTACCATGTAAGGACCGGAGCTCCACTTGATCATCCTCTACGTGGCTAGTACGATCCATTGAAGCAAGCTTTGTTGAGTCCTCAAGTCCGGGAAAACTATCTTTACTACTCTTGCTATATTGAAGCTTCTTTGTGGAACACTTGCTATTAATGACGGTGAGTCCGAAAAGTATCTTGGCCCCGGCTCCATTCTATGTTAGAGATGTTATTAGAATATTATGATGTATTTATTCTATAAACTTGACTCTATATGCTTTTATGATTATCAAAGATTTCCCTTAGTCCCACTTTTCTTTTGATAGTATCTCTTATTGTTGTTTATTTTGCTTCGCGACCAAGAATGTGTAATTGATATGCTAAGAGGCTTGTTTGGGTCCCTTCGAATTCCCATTCGCTATGTCACGTCTAGACTCTAGACTTGGGTCGTGACAAGAATAGAAATTACTTCTACGTGGCTGAGATCTACTTACTCTGAATAGATGTGTTTACCAATGTGAAATCGGAAGGTCCTGTCAATACCCATGTGATCCCGCTCATTAGATATGAAATGATTAGTGATGTCACCATGTTTTGTTCAATAGATTAGTCCTGCTTATTCCTCTTAGTGATTTGCTCTTCAACACTTTCTACTTAATATTGATTTAGCTGTGTCTGTATAGTTTCTGGAAAGCAAATGGTCAGATTGCATCTTACACTACATTTATCGACTATTAGCCAATTCTAAGTGTACTACCATTATTGGATAAACTATGTTACTATCGTTGAAAACATAATTATATAGAAAAAGAGAGACACTCGAAGATAAAGAGTACAAAGCAAAAACATAAACCCAGTGACAATGTAGTTGATTGTGGACTGTATTCCACAATCCCAAGTCTGAGTTCCCTGGACTGTAACAGGAATCCTATTTGGATAGATTTATATAAAGCAGTTTTACAATAATGAAGAAATTAGTATAGAACATAAATATTAGGCTGTTATGTTGAGAGAAGGGGACTTAATTGCTATTAAGGAGGAATTCAAAACACCAGTAGCTAATGAAATAAAAAACCTATACTACCTTATGACACAACCCATAGAAATTCTTGTAGAAGAGATTTTAATATATAATTCTCATGCCCATACCGAGATATATGTAGGAACTTCAAAAGTCACAGAAGATTTTTGAATTGTCTATTGGTTTTCTTCTATCCGTTAAAAATTACAGAGTGTATTTGGAAGATAAATGAACACATTAATTCCAAGAACCTCCCATGTCAAATTACGTTTGGAATCAGTTTTAGACGTTACATTGTAAAACAACTCCAATGCTAATAAAGGTAAATGCACCAATTATTTGAATCTACTATTTTTTTGGCTCATTCATTATTTCGTACAATGTATACATTTATTTCAAAATAAGGGCCGGAAATTTGACTGAGAATTTGAAGAGAAAACTTTAATTATTTTATTAAGTGTCAAATGCATAATTTGTGGAATTTTTTTTAAAAGTGAGGGTAAAATCATAATTCAACTTTGAAGATTAGCGCTTCCCACTTTTTTATATACAAGTTTTTAAACACGTGCGTTGCGCATGTATACCATGCTAATTAGTATAACTACTTTTAAAATATAGACGTACAATGTGTTACATTGAATTTAAAGAGGAAAAAAAATACAAATATTATCATTGTAAGATAGATCATATGAAAATATTATTATCAAATGAATTGCAAAAGTAATACTCTAACGACTTCAAATAAATATGCTATTTTTATAGTATATCAAGTATTAAACTTGATAAAGTTCCTCTTTATTAAAATTTGTTACAATACATAATTTAAATATTAACACTATGATTGCCAAATATTTAATGCCTTATAGTTTCTACCTTTTTTCTTAAAAAAAAATAGTCTCGACCTTTTTATAAATGCATACATATCAAGAAGTAAGGAAGTTATCGAATGAGAATAGTGTTTTTTAAAAGTTGTAGAGATATTCAATCAACATATGCCTTTAGTAGAATGGTTAGTAGATCATTATCAATATCATAATCTATACCTACAAAAAATAGTAATTATTCATTATAAAAAATCATTATTATTTAAATATTGAACTGAGATATACAAACCATAATTAAATGTATATGTACCTTTGTCTTCTTTACCTGATTCAAAATTATTAATTCTATTATCTGTAAATTTTGACAGGAGAAATATTTATTAGATTATATGCATATAATTAAATTATGAAATATAACACAATCATTTGTGAGATTATAATAGTTTATTGTCATACTTCATGAAAATTACAGTTCTATTACATGAAGAAAGATAATAAATGTGTGAATTTGCTAGAAGGAAAAAGAAAATAATATAATAAAGCTCACATGTTAAGTGGCTGATCAATTTAAGTGGGTAATATATGGATTCTTAAATTACTCTGACTATACCTCTAAATTATCCAGCAAAAAATAAAAATAAAAATAAAACATATGATTTAAATGCAAAATGATTTTTTTTAATTGATGATTGACTCGGTAGATGGAAGCAAGCTACGTTTATCCTTGCTTATAAGCATAAAACTCAAGAAATAAGCCATGAAAAACTCACAAGCACCTCTAAGGTTATAATTTTTGGCTAGCTTATGTCAATCCATTAACTTCTACGTCCTCATTCAAAATGCTTTTTCCTGCAAAAGTTTTTCAAAAAAAATAAAAAATAAAAAATTATGGAAGATAGAATTATATTAACATGATAGATTGATAAAGCGTTAAAAGTGTAAGGAGAAATGAAAAGCTAGAAGAGCATAGATAACTTATGATGTACAACTTCTTTAAACAATAATTCTAGCTTAATAAAAGTAATTAAGATATGTTTCATTCTTTGGTATTCCATTTAATATACAAACAATAAATATTACAATCCCTTCAAATTATGAAATAAGTACTCGAATTCTCCAGAGCAAAGAGATGCTTGAGTGGATAAATTAATTTTTGGAGGGATGAAGGCATTCCAATTAAATGGTCGACATATATTAAATAGTGCAAAAAGTGATAATTTAATGGGAGGTTATGCATTATATCAAATATACGTATAGTGATAATTTTGTGACTGATTTAGATTTGAAGAGGCAAAATAATTAACAGTAAAATTTTGATATGTAGATTTGAAGAGGCAAAACATTTTATGATTCGGTTACTAAATTTTAAGTTACCAAAGAATTAAAGTGGAGCTATTGGAGTTACAACTTATATCATTATGTAGTTAAATTATTAGTATAAAATTAAATTTTTATTTTTAATTCAGGGATAAAATGATAATCCAACTTTGATGATAAGGACTTCCCGCTTTTAATTATACTAGTTTTTGGATGTGTGCATTGTATGTATATCCCATATATATTTATAGATTCATTACACTGATGAATTATATTAAATGAAAAAACGTATAATAAATAATGGAATCTAATAATTACAAATTAATCTTTATAAGTTTGATAAGAAACATCAAATACAAATGACAAATTTTCCTAAATAAACATATAAACTTATTACAATTTGAAATTTAGAAAATGAAATTAAAGAAGTATAATAGAGATAAAACACAAAAATAAATTGAGAAGAAAAAGTACAATACCCATCTTTTTAAAACTTTAATCATAATGATGTAGCTAGAAAAAAACAAAATCAATACATAATTTTTTAAATTCTTATCAATACATTATCACATAATCAATCAAAATTCAAGAACCCTCCTCATCGAGTCAAACCAAAGGATGATTCATGTGACACCCCGTGAAAAACACGAAAATACATCTAGAATTGATCTTGCGCGTAATGTGTCTTCCCATGCTTCGATTGAAAATTCGAGATCGAATTTGCGATCACTGCGAAAATATGAGTCAGAAAATGGTCTCAACTCGACTTTAACTTGAAAAAACGCGATTTATTTTTTCTCAAGAAAATAACAAACAGTGGGGTTTCCGTGCCCCTTCCGGGACACGGAACCACACTTGAAATTTTATCCGGAATTTGACGAAAATCGAAATTTTAAGAAAAAGTGGGAATTTACACTAGTGAGCCTCGCGCATTAGTGTTATTTCGGTGCAGTATTGCTTCTTTTATGGGGAAGGGTAAATTAGACCTTTCACACACCCCACATCCTAAAATAATTCATTTTAAAGTCGTATTAAGGTTTAAAAATGTTTTTCACCTTCATTCGCTCAAACACCCTTCCAAGAAAAGTTCAAGCGTAAAGACAGTGAAGAATTTCTCTCCAATTCTTCAAGAAAATTCCTCCAATCCACCCATAGTTCTTTCCAAGGTATGTAAGGCCACCTAAAAATTATTATTTTGCTAATATCTTTAGAAATTGAAGCTAGTTTTCACCGATAAACTTTCAAATAGTAATTGAGACTGGATACCCGTAAACTTTGAAAGTATTTTAATTTTCATGATAAATTCCCTAGATTCTTGATGAATATTATGATTCTTGGTCCCTATATGATCCAATTAAAGAATTGTTATCAAGTTTTATTCATTTATGATCAACATTTATTATTGTTGAGTTTCTTGAAAATCTTGATATTATTTCAAGAAAAGAAAAAACTAGTTTGAGTACCTTTAAGATTAAGTTAAAGAAGCACATTTTAAAAGTTTAATTTTGCATATTAGCTAAGAAAATCTAGCATGTTTTGAGTTACTAAGTTGATTCAAGTTTTCAGTTAAGTTAAAGAAGTCATATGAGAAGGCAGAGTAGTAAGTTGGGCTAAGTTCATGAGAAAACAAGTATTAAGAATTTCAACTCTTAAGTATGAGCTATATAAAGTTTCTGGGAGTAGCATTGAGCATCGATATGGGTGAGAGTAGAATTAATTACTCGAACTCATAAACTATGTAGCTAGCATATGATAGGATTGTACTAAAGTACCTTCCTCATTACCCACTGAGATGACCCAGTTTTGGGATGGATCCACTCCCCTAGTTCTTCATTCCCTACCCCAGCAAAGTACGGGATGGTTGTGGCAGTGTGGGCAAGATGTTGTACCGCCATGAAGCTCATAGTGGTGGTTGTCAGTTAGAGAAACTCTCCAAGCTAAGAACTATGTTTTACTTACTAGTTTTCAGCATGTTATTTTTAGCTTACAAGTCTTTATGATTATTGCTATTAGATTATGATTTATGTTTATCTGTTTTCAGAAGTACCATGATATTCTGATTAAATGTTTTGGTCGTCTTACATACCGTACATTCCACGTACAGACATCCTTAGGACCTGCATCATTTTATGATGCAGATGCAAGTGACAGAGCTCCTCAGCCTCCGCTTTGTTGAGGACTAGACAACTGCCAGCAAATCGGTGAGGCCTCTTCTCCATCAGATGCTCTGGAGTTATTATGTTCCCTTTCAATCTTTATTTAGTTCTGGCTACTTGGGGCCTTTCCCAGTAGTCCTTTTAGACTATTTTAGTAGATGTTCCATAGACTATATGTTAGATACTTTAATTCTGACTACATTAACTTCACTGTTGAGTTATTTCTCTTTGCAGTTACTCAAACAAGTTTAGTAGTTTTATGTTACTTATTTAAAGCCTTTCCATTATTGTTAAGTCTTCCGCTGAGAAAGTAGCCAGGCCAAGTGGTTCGCTTGGGACCAGAAATGGCTTCTGAGTGCCGGCCATGCCCAGGGTGTAGTCTCGGGGTGTGACAAACTTTGTATCAGAGCACAGAGTTCAAGAGTCCTTGGGAGTCTATGGAACCGTGTCTATTAGAGTCCGTATTATCGGTGGTCAGATGGGGCATTTCTTGAAGGATTTTCCTTTGGGGAAGCATAATATGAGAGATACCAAGTCACCGACAGTCTCTTCATCACCATAGGGTAAGCCACCCACAGGGGTACTATAGTAGGGACAAGCGGGGGCACAAACCACTTGTATGCCATGGGCACTAGACAGGAGCAGGAGAACTCACAAGATGTGGTTACAGGTATCCTCAAAATCTTTACTTATGATTTCTATGCATTATTAGATCTAGGAGCCACTTTGTCATTTGTAACCCCATATGTAGCTGTGAAGTTTGGGGTCAAACCCGAATGCCTTCTGGATCCTTTCAGTGTTTCTACTCCTACTGGAGAGTCTATTTTAGCCCAAAGAATCTATAGGAGTTGTCCAGTCTCCATTCATCATAAGACTATTGTAGCTGATTTGGTGGAGTTAGATATGGTAGAGTTTGAGGTCATCCTTGGCATGAATTGGCTTCATGCTGGGTATGCCTCCATAGATTGCAGAACCAGAGTAGTCAACTTTCAGTTTCCTAATGAACTAGTCTTAGAGTTGAGGGGTAGCTCAATTTTTCCTAAGAGTCAATTTGTCTCCTATCTCAAAGCTAGAAAGTTAATCTCCAAGGGGTGTATATATCACCTATTCCGTCCTAGTTGTGAATGAATTCCCAGAAGTCTTTCCTGAAGATCTTCCCGGAGTCCCTCCTGATAGGGAGATAGACTTTGGGATAGATACTATTCCAACTCAGCCCATATCTATTCCTCCATACCGTATGGCTCCTTCAGAGCTAAAAGAGTTAAAGTTACAACTGAAAGACCTCTTAGATAAGGGTTTCATTAGACCAAGCGTCACACCTTGGGGTGTTCCGGTCTTCTTCGTGCGTAAGAAGGATTGTTCTCTTTGAATATGCATAGATCACCATTAGATGAATAAAGTCACCATCAAGAACAAGTATCCCCTTCCAAGAATTGATTACTTTTTCGACCAACTTCAGGGTGCTACCTATTTTTCCAACATAGATCTCAGATCTGGGTATCATCAGCTTAAAGTTAGGGAGAAAGACATTCCTAAGACAACTTTCAGAACCTGCTATGGTCATTATGAGCTTTTAGTCATGTCCTTCGGGCT
The DNA here is from genome assembly GCA_025774065.1 of Solanum ossicruentum. Taxonomy (NCBI): domain Eukaryota; kingdom Viridiplantae; phylum Streptophyta; class Magnoliopsida; order Solanales; family Solanaceae; genus Solanum; species Solanum ossicruentum. The sequence goes on along the minus strand of JAOTQR010077285.1, from coordinate 310 downwards.
GACAAATTCACCGGTAGCTTTCATGGATCTTATGAACAGGGTGTTGAGGTATCACGACCCAACCCAGGGGCCGTAACTAGTGCCGATTAAGCACCTAATACAATCATCAACTCTAAAGACCAATCATAACCACTGGGAAATCTACCGAAATTTCCACAGAGTTTCCTCTGTTTTATAGACTAACCTCACATGCATTAAAAATTCAACAGCAGCCCAGAAAAATATACAAATATATAAATCTCATACACATACATAAATGCGGGCCGACAAGGTCTCCACTGCGGTCCTGCCGCCTAATAAACATAACATA
>JAOTQR010077284.1:0-12286 GCA_025774065.1 Solanum ossicruentum | reverse complement strand
CCTCCCCAAAACTGGTCTTCTTCTTTTGTTGTTTGATTGTTGCCATTGGAATTGAGCAGACCCAGCCCAGACTCCATCCCAAATTAAGAAACTTTCACTTTCTTTATTTCGAGGTAGAAGCTTTTCTAAGAACCCTGCAAGAACAACATTGAGAGGGACTACATATCTTATCTAAAACATATACTATGAGCTTCATTGTACTGTTTAATAACATGAACCAAAGGGAAATGTAGCTTATGGAAGATTTTGAATTTTTCTTGTCTTTTCCATTGTACCACAACAACAACATCAAAAACATACCCAGTGAAATCTCACAAGTGGGGTCTAGTGAGGGTAAAATGCATGCGGACCTTACCACTACCTCATAGAGATAGAGGTTGTTTCCGAAAGACCCTTATCTCGTAAAAACATCATCCCCAAAAGCAGAAAATGCTAGATGAAACGACTAAGGTGAACAACAAATGAAAATTTATGAAGAGAGTAAAAGTAACAAAATAAATGACGGACAATACATAACGACATGACTACCTCTACTAACTTACTATATCATAAGGCCCGATATCATCCTACCCCCACTAGCCTTCTAATCTTTAATCCTAATACGTGAGCTCCACTCCTTTCTATCTAAGATCATGTCCTCGGTGATACGAAGCCACACAATATCCCGTCTAATCACCTCCCCTAATATTTTATCCGTCTACCTCTACCCCTCCGCGTAACCCTAAATCCATCCTCACACCTCCTGACAGGGCATCAACACTTCCTATTCTACATATGCCCAAACGATTGCGGTCTTGCTTCTCTCATTTTGTTGCCATAGAGGCCATCCTAAACTTTCCCCGAATGATCTCATTCTTAATCTTATCCCACCTTGGTGTTTCCACACATCCATCCCGAACATTCTCATCTCCGTGACATGCATCTTCTTAACAAGTGAGTTTTTGATTGGCCAACACTCCACCCTATATAGCAGAGACACCACCATTCTATAAAACGTGCCTTTGGGTGGTATATTCTTATTGCACTATACTCCAGAGGCAAGCTTTTATTCGTTCATGTTGCCCCAATATGATGTGTGACATCATCATTGATATCGCCACTACTTTGGATGATGGACCCAAGATACTTAAAGTTCTCTGTTGTGGGAATAGGTTAGAGTGGCAAGCGTCACTTCAATGTTTGCTTCATCTCTCACTCCAAGTATTCAGTTTTCGCCCTGCTCAATTTGAACCATTTGGATTTCAAAGTATATCTCCAAACCTCCTATCTATCATTAACTTTAGCTCGAGTCTCATCGATCAGTATTATGCCATCCGCAAACAGCATACACTATGGCACCTCCTCCTGGATAGACCTTGACAGCTCATTCATTGTTAAGGCAAAAAGAAAAGGGTTTAAAACATATCGTTGATGAAGTCCTATCTCAACAGGAAAATACTCCGAGTCTTCTCCCACTGTTCTTACCCGAGCTTTGGCTCCATCATACATGTCCTTTATAACCCTAATATACACCATTGGAACACCTTTCCCCTCTAAATATCTCCATAGGACATCTCTTGGAACTTTATCATAGGCCTTCTCAAGGTCAATGAACATCATATATATGTCCTCCTTTCTCTCCCTATATTTTTCTACTAATCTCTGAACAAGACAAATTGCTTCAGTAGTTGACCGCCCCGGCATGAATCCGAATTGATTCTCTGGAATCGACACTCCTTTTCTCACCCTCATCTCCACCATTCTTTCCCGAACCTTCATAGTGTAACTTAACAACTTGATACCTCTGTAATTGTTACAGTTTTGAATATCACCCTTGTTCTTGTACAAAGGAACCATTGTACTCCTCCTCCATTCATCGGGCATCTTAGCAGTCTTCATAATAACATTAAATAACCTAGTCAATGACTCAATACCATCCTTAACCATGCTCTTTCAAAAGTCCACTGGAATCTCATGGGTCTGATCGCTCTCCCTCTGTTCATCCTACTAATAGTGTGTCTAACCTCCTCAGCTCTGAAATGCTTGCAATAACCAAAATTTCGATGACTATCGAAGTGCGCCAAATCGCCCAACTCAATATCTCTATCCTCTTTTTCGTTTAAAAGTTTATTAAAGCAAGCTTGCCACCTTGGCTTAATGGAAGTCTCATCCACCAACAGCTCAAACTCCTCATCCTTAATGCACTTCACTTGGTTTTTAGTCGAGAGCTTCTCTCTCTCTTTCGCGAGCCTATATAATTTCTTGTCCCCGCCTTTTTCACCTAACTCAACATACAAGCGCTCAAACGCTGTTGTCTTAGCAGTCGTCACTGCCATCTTATCTTCTGTCTTCGCCGTCTATAGATATCCTTAAGCCTTCGTTTTTCATCCACATCCCTCCACTCCAACGTCTTCGTATAGGCAATTTTCTTAACTTTCACTTTGCCTTGAACTTTCCACTCTCCCACCAATCACCTTGACGTCCACCAACGGTCCCTCTTGAAACCCCTAGTACCTCGGTAGCTACTTTTCTAATGTAGCTAGCAGTGGTGCCCCAATGTACCACCAAAAAAAAAAAAAGAAGGGAAAAGTGATGTACGAAGCCAAATCTTAAGGGTGGTCTTTGAAGTATCTCATAAACATAATTAACTTTGGGAGTCTTTCATGGCATTTTTGTTTAGGTAGGTTGTCTTGTAGCTTTAAGAGTATCATTATTTCTAGAAGAGAGCTTGCTTGGAAATAACTTTAAAATTGAGCACTAGCAGAATTCTAGGTTGGAAGTAACTTTTAAATTGAGTGTTAGTTTTAGAAAAAGAAGATAAAGAAATAGAAAGAACAACTCCGCAAACCATGGAAGGTTTTCTTTCATAGGTGATTACCCATATTTTGGTAATTATTTTCCTCGAATTGGTCATCTGTGTAGAAAAATTGAGTGGGGGTACATATAAAATTTTGATTTGATGTCTAGTGAGTAAAGTGTTTCTTTGGACCATTTGGATTTAGAGTCTTTCACATTATGATTCCACGAAGTTGAAATCCAAAGACTTGTCTCTGTCTGTAAAAAGAGAAGGAGGCTATGCTATGTGATCAGATGGACCTTATTGCTTCTATTTAGCAGACTGAATTTTATGTTTGAGTAATGATTGCAGTTATTTGTCGTATTGTCTTGTCTTGTTACTTTCTGCTGTAATTTATTAAAACTCTTCTGCTAATGAGGCTGCTCTATACTCGGTAGTAGCAACAGTTCTAATATTAAAACCTTTTTGATTGTGTGCCGTCTTTGCTTCTTGCAGCATGTGGAAGTTCCTTTGCCTGCTCCGAAGAAGGATGAGGTCTTGCTAAAACTGGAGGCTACAAGCATAAATCCTGTTGACTGGAAAATTCAGAAGGGCATGATTCGTCCACTTCTTCCTTCCAAGTTTCCGTTTATTCCTAGTAAGTTCAATCATCAGTTACATCTAGACATTTTGTTAGAATTTCCTTGCACTGTGTTTTTAGTGTTTTTTGGTTTTGGTTGCAATCGCCTTGTGTTTCATGTTCTCAAATGGTTTCGCTTCAGCCTTAGTATGAGGATCTCTTTCTAAGTATTCTCAAACACTGTACTACTCATCAAAAATCATCTCCTTTGACAAGTTAGCATAGTTTTTTCTTCTTGTTTTCTTTTCTAGACCCTGGCTGATATAATAGAGTTGTTCTTTTGGGTGGTACATGGGTGTTCCTATATTGAGAAGCTCTTTTATTGCCTGTTTTGTCTGGCCAAAAAAACAAAAAGTAGCCTAGGTACTTGGCTGTTAGGTTATGAATGGCTGACATGCACATTCTAGAATCCCTATTAATTCAGGGAACTGATAGTGTTTGCAGAAAGGACTATATAGAAGCTATTCTGCTATACTCTATAAATTTGTGACTGAGAGATTGAGAATGTTGACATAAAAAGGTGAAGAAGTTGATTGCCAAAGGATTTGCAGCCATGAAGTAGTTAAAAATGGAGTTTAATTTGCGTGTGTAGCATCTTGGATTCTGAAAAAATAAAAGGATCTAAAATTTGAGGCCACCAGTAAGATCAACTTCGCTTAATAGCATCAACTGTTAATTGTAATGTACTCGAGTAGGAAGTTAACTGGCCAAGACATCAGGACAGACTGGCCATTATCTTTACTTTTATGGAGTAATTGCCTAAACACATTGTAATATGCATTTTATTCTTGTTGGATTGCAGTTCTATAAACTGATTTTCGTTGTAACAGCTACCGACGTGGGAGGAGAGGTTGTAGAGGTAGGATCTAATGTAAAAAGTTTCAAGGCCGGTGACAAGGTTGTGGCTATGCTCAACACCCTGGTTGGTCCAATTCTCTTTAAAGTTTTTATTTTCGCTAAATCTCTCACATTTTGGAGCTTGGTAGGTGAGAAACCTTCTCAGAGTTTACATTCATTTTCCGTGGATGTTTTTATTTCTTGGTCTCTGCTTGTATGGCTACTTAATGTTGTTTTCCAACTGACTTGAATCCTGACCTTTTGGTTGGAAGTGGAGGCACCACTGCTAGGGCAACCTGCTCGTCTCAACTTTGTAGTATTCCTCATTAGCTAAATCATTTTACTTGGAACAGCAATGTGGTAATCTGGCATTCTATTCTTTATGATTGATGGTTCTTTCTGAGCTTTGATACAGAATGGAGGTGGATTGGCTGAATATGCGGTGGCTAAGGAGAGTTTGACTGTTCCAAGACCTGCCGAAGTATCAGCTGCAGAAGGTGCAGGTCTTCCTGTTGCAGGACTTACAGCTCTTCAGGCCCTTGCCAATCCTGCTGAGGTTAAGCTCGATGGTACTGGACCTCGGAAGAACATTTTAGTTACAGCTGCCTCAGGTGGTGTCGGTCACTATGCTGTTCAATTGGCAAAACTTGGTAACACCCATGTTACTGCCACCTGTGGAGCCCGCAACATTGATTTTGTGAAGAGCTTAGGAGCGGATGAGGTTCTTGATTACAAGACCCCAGAGGGAGCAGCTCTTACGAGTCCATCAGGCAAAAAATATGATGCTGTGATTCACTGCACAACAGGCATCCCTTGGTCTACCTTTGAGCCTAATTTAAGTTCGAGTGGAAAGGTCATCGATCTAACTCCTGGAGCTAGCGCTATGTGGACCTTTGCAATAAAGAAATTAACCTTCTCAAAGAAGCAGTTGGTGCCACTGCTTTTAATTCCCAAGAAGGAGAACCTGGAATTGCTTGTTAGGCTTGTGAAGGAAGGGAAACTTAAAACAGTAATAGACTCCAAATATCCTCTCAGCAAGGCTGAAGATGCTTGGAGAAGGAGTATGGACGGGCATGCCACGGGAAAGATTTTTGTGGAGCCAGAGTCGTGGTCTCCCAAATGATGCTTTTATATACATGCGGTGTGGAATAAACTATTTGTGCATTATGGCCAGTTAAATCTATTCAGCTGTAACAACGTTCAACTGCCTTGTATGCATGTGCAGTTTGTCAACTGGCTTTTTTCTTTTCATAATGCTGTTCCATTTATATTCTGCTAGTTTTGTTTGCATTTTGACAATTATTCAACGTCTCGACTGGGTTCTAGACTGATGATAAATGGAAAACCAAATAGTTGAATTGAAAATTAACATTACAAAACCTGTCTATACTGTATAACAGCCAATAATACAAAACCTAACATGAGTTTCAATTTGCACAGCGTGGAAATGATTTTTTTTTCAAAACCTATACAACAAATTAGGTAAAAATTTTAAAATTCAAGAAAAATAAAATCCATCTTTCATGCATATCTTCCCTCTTCCTAAAAGATAAGATGCACATTAATATGCTAGGCATGGGGATCCGCGTACATGTTACTTTTTTAAATCAATTCATATTTATATGATAATAGTTAAAATTTGAAGAATCATTTAAATTTTTATATTATTTTTAAATATTTTAAGTTGTTAATTGTTGTGATTTATAATTTTTTTACATAGTTTTCGAATAATATATATTATTCTCTATATTCCAATTTTATGTGGTACATATAAAATTTTAAGAATCAACCAAATTTTTATGTCTTTCAAATATTTCAAATTATTATTTATCGTTATTTATAGTACTTTTACGTCATTTTTAATATGTTACTTATTACTTTGTTTGTCTCAATTTATCTGACATCTATAAAATTTTCAGAGTAAATTAAAGCTTTTATATCTTTTGAAATATAAACATTTTAAATTATTTATTATTGTGATTTATTAAAAAAATAATATATTTTTAAAAGACTAAAAAAGTAAGATGAATAAATTAAAGCAAAAAAGATATAGAAATTATATAAGTGCCCTTGACTAGAAGTAGACATGTCAACTAAAAGGTGCCTGCAACCGATGATAAAATGGGCCTAATATATATTATTTTTTCTGTCATAATTTAGGTGAAACAAATAAAATTTGGAGTCCATCAATTTATTTATATGTTTTTAATATACGTTAAGTTGTGGTTGATACTCCTTCTATTAAAATATAAGTGTGTTTTAACTTTTTTATTTTGTTTAAAATAAATCATGTTTTAGGGATAGAGTGGAAATGTCTAGGCATTTATCATACAATGTTTATTAATTAATATTTAATATTAGATATTAAAAAATAATAATTTAAAAATAAGTAATTAATATAAAGGATAAACCTAGTTGCCGCCATTTTGCTTATGTATTGCTGCTGATCTCCGGTGGCCATGGCCACTACCTCTACCGGTCAACCCCTTACTGGGGTTGATTATCACAAAAAGCCAAGCCCAACTATGCTGATATTCTTAAATAACCCCAACTCGAGTCGAAACCTATACCTATGAAATCAGTTGTCTACTTGCATGGTAGCCTCGTGTAGTTTGGGAGGACGATGAAATAAACCAAATGATTGTAAATGAGAATCTACAATTTGTGGTTATTGGAACGTTCACATATGGATTGCATGACTTTTAAAATCTGAGAAGAATCATTCGGAAGCAATGTGATTTAAAAGGAAAATGCAATATTTTGAGTGCTAAATATTAGGTATATTCTGATTAGAGCCTCCAACGTGGAAGATTATGTCAGTCTGCTCTCAAAGCTAGCATTTTACATTACTCATAAACATTGTACATACACCATGAGAACACTAAAATAGGATCAATTGTTTGACCCAAAGGAAAAGACTACGACTACTATAACATGGATTTCATTCCCTTTACTACCTTTAAATTACTTTGGGAAGGAGATGATTTTCTCATTGGCTTTGGCAGTGAGTAAACCCTTACATATTGATCTTACCGCAAAAAGACAAGACCAAGCTATGCTCCTGTCAAAGTAGAAGTTGATCTAGTCAGTGAATTTCCAAAACACATCAATGTAGGATTGAGGAGGAAGATGGGTGAAATAATTGAAAAATGGATTAACACTATGACTATGTATCAAAGTATTGCGAGAATTGCATGATCCAGGGGCATAATGAACAACAATGCTATGTACTCCATCTAGAGATGTATCTGAAGTAAGAGGATCAGGTGAATGACAGAAGGGACAAAGAAAAAAGGCTGATCACAATAGAATGGTTGATAAACAGGAAGAACAATTCAAGAATACAAAGAGAGAAAGGGCAAGAATAACAGAGGCCCTAACACAAAAGAGAAGTATGTTTGAAACGGTAGAGGGATGGTGAAGCAAGATAACAACATAATGAAAAACTGAGGATAAAGTGGACAAGATGGATAAGACAAAAGAGAATGACAACAAAAGAATGGGTCAAAGAGAATTTTCTTTAGAATGAGGGGGAGAACAAAGAGACTAATGCATCAAAGGAGAGTGAAGATAAAGAAACAGATACAAAAAATCAGGGCAATAATAAAGAAGGACATCAGGCTTCAAATGATTTGAAGGGTATTGGGAGTGATAATAAGGGAGATGATTGGTTAAGAAATAAGGTTGGAAATGGATCTATCAACAATAATGGAGAAGACAGTGTCAAACTAATTGACAATTCTAATGCTGATGAACCACCAGACTTAGTAGTAAGTCTTGAAGAGCAGATTGAAGTTACAATAGGATCAGAAGAGGTGAAAAATATAGATGAAAATATAATATATATTGCTAAAGATGGGAATCTATCCCCTCGACAAGTGGATGTATTGAGGAGTGGAGTAAAGAGAAGTCAGTGCATCCTCCCTCTTCAAGTTAAAATAGGGAACAATAAGGATAAGGAGGGGGCGGGGGTCATAGTGATCAATGATAGATAAACTATTTTTTTGAAATATAAGGTCAGTTAGGACTCCAAAGGCCTTTGAGAGACTAATTGACCTTAATAATAAATATCAATATTCTTTTATAAGTCTTTGATTCCTTTGAGGAGGTTTCTAAAATAGATCAATACGCAAAGAGATCGAGCTTTATAAATGCCTTTTGCTACTCTACCTCTAAAATGTAGATTTTTTTGGTCTGAATTTTGGAGTGTAGTGGACTCATAACACATGAAGGGGCAATGATCTGATTCATGTCTGATAAGATGATGCAACATAGAAGTAGAAAAAATATCCAAGAACTCCTGATTCACTAAGATCCTATCCAACCTTTCAAAAATACAATCTCCTTCTATCCTTCCATTCTACCAGGTGAATTGACTATCCTAGGTCTTCAGTTCATATAAGCCACAATAGCTAATATAGCTAACAAAATCCCATGCATCCATAGTATTGAAAGGTAACCCATCCTTTTTTTTTTCTTCTCAGATAGAATGACATTGAAGTCACCTTCAATGATCCAGGGAACTTGAGTATTGTCAGCAACACCATATAAGGCCTCCCACAACTCTAATCTCTCCACAACACTGCAATTTGGTAGTTCCTATAGCCACAATTCCCTCCTCCTATAATATTCTTATAAGTCCAGTCTAGCTTTTGGGTTGTCTTTTGTCTTCCCCTTGACATTCATCACTGTGTTGAACAAATTGTCAAAAAAAAATTTCTCAATATACGTCACATCAATATTGTATCACAAAAGATTATCCTTCCAATATGGCAATTCCCAAAATATACTTTGTTTGGCCCTGTTATGTTCAACGCCATATCCAGGAAGTCTTTTATGTACTGGACAATCTGTAACTTTAGGAAAATGAGAAACTCTCTCCCAAATTTGATGGCCTGTCAATGATGGAGGTGGGGGATCATTCTCAACCCTATTTTTTTAATACATGCTTCATATTTCTGAACTCGTGCCCCATTGGCAAGAATTGACAATGACAGTCAAACTATGAATATTTTCTGCCATGCTTTAGGGTAAAAGACTTACTATGCTACATGCAATAAAAACAAGCAAACATTCCAGCAGTCATCCAACCAGACAACATACCATATGCCGCATTGGCAAGAATTGACGATGACAATCAAACCATGAATTTTTCCTGCCATGCTTTGGGGTAAAAGCCTTACTATGATCCATGCAATAAGGTCGAGCAAGCATTCCAGCAGTCATTCAACCAGACAACATACCATATGTAGGAAAATCATTAATAGTCCACATTAAACAAGCACACATAATAAAATTCTGCTTAGTTGATATGTCATATGTCACTACACCTTCAAACCATAGTCGTTTAAGCTTATCTATCAATGGTTGTAGATAGATATCAATTAAACTTTTTGGATTGCGAGAACCTAGAATAACATAACTTAAAAATATTAATAGACTTGTCATGCACATTTCAGGAGGAAGATTATATGGAGTAAGAAATACCGGCCAACAAGAATAAAGCGTGGCAGAATTAGAGAAAGGCGTGAAACCATCTGTATACATCCTAATCTAACATTTCTAGGCTCTCTAGAAAAGTCGGGGTACACATTATCAAAATGATTCCATGCTTCCCCATCAGATGGATGAGATAAAGACACCCGACGGTCTTCTATATTCATGATGCCATCTCATATGTGAGGCATACCTCATCGATGCATACAACCTCTTTAGTCTAGGAATAAGAGGTAAATAATGCATCGTCTTAATTGGAACCATCTTTCCTGCCTGACTCCTCTTATAAAGAGCATCACCACAAAACTTACCATTTTCCAATTGACTATCATCCTTGTAGTAGAACATACAACCATTAACACAACAATCAATGGTATGATGTGACAATCCTAATTTAGAAACAAGTCTCTTTGCTTTATAGAAACTCTCGGGTATGTTAACTCAGGATCAACCAACATGCCCAACAGATCAACCATTGAGTCCATAGCCGCATTAGGAACATTCCAATTCGACTTAATATTCATTAATCTAACTGCTACAGATAATTGGGAATGCGAACTCCCCTCATGTAATAGACGACTAGCCTCTTCTAATTCCGCATAGAAGTGTCTAGCTTCTTCATTAGGAGCGTCATGAAAGAATTGGTCAGGTTCCATCCCCCCTTGAACTCCAAAAACATCATTGATCATTTCATGAACTCTATCATGTTGAAAGGTGTCATGTTGATTCTTATCAGGTTCAAATCTAATCTGATAATGTGGTACAAGCATTATATAAAATTCAATTTAATAAGTATATAAACTCCAAATTCTAAATTATATTCATTTTTAAAGTTAACAACTATTTAAAGTTTACTTCATATCCTAAAATATAATAACTCAACTTTCATATGAGCATAAGTTGAATTTTTCTAAGTATAAAAGCAATAAATTCAATTTAACAAGTATATAAACTTTAAGTTCTAAATTATATTCATTTTTAAAGTTCACAACTACTTAAAGTTTACTTGTTATCCTAAAATATAATAATTCAAGTTTCAAATGGGCATAAGTTGAATTTTTCTAAGTATAAAAGTATTAAAATTCAATTTAACAAGTAGATAAACTCCAAGTTCTAAATTATATTCAATTTAAAGTTCACAACTACTTAATTTACTTCATATCCTAAAATATAATAATTCAAGTCTCAAATGGGCATAAGTTGAATTTTTCTAAGTATATAAACTCCTAAACTTCAATTAACAAGTATATCAACTTCAACTTCTAAATTATATTCAACTTAAAGTTCACAACTACTTAAAATATATGTCAAATTTCAAATATAATTATAGATTGCTAAAAACTAAAAATGGAAACTCTAAGCAAGATGCAAGTATTTTACATTGAATAAATTTTTAAAAACTAATATATACAACAATTAGAATTTTGAAAGAAAAGTACCTTCACCTTTTGTCCTTAGCTTGTTGAGTCGATGGGCTTAATTAGCTTGACGGACTAAATATATCCTACAATGATGCAAAAATTCTAAAGTTCAAAATTTACATATGCAAGTTTGATTTTTCTAAGTTCAACAACAAACTTTTAAATTTAAAGTACAATTAATGTACAAGCATCTAAAGCAGAGACTTCTAATTTCCTAACTTAAAATTCTAGTTCATGACATTGATCAACCTACATTTTTCTAACTCAAAGTGCACAACTTAACATATATTCAACCAAAATTTCTAAATTAAAGTTTAACTATTATTTAAACTTTCTATGTTAAAGTACAAACTTTATATATAAAAATTGTAAATTAAAGTTCAATACATCCAATTCATAACTAGAATCCAACTTTAATTGGAATTACAATAGCTTTATATAAATTTTAATTATGTTAGTATATTCTAATGTCAACATTTCTAACTTCTATCTTCTTTAATTTACTTCTAAAACTAAATTTTAACTTCAACAATAAATCAATTAAAACTAACAAACATCTAAAGTTATAATCTAAATCAAAAAACTCAATCCAAACTACAATCCGAAAATCCGCATTCGCAAATTTACACTTAACTATTCAAACCAACAGTGACGATAACATTAAATACACTTTAATTCCAACTAACAAAATCTAAATCACAAACTAATTCCAAACCTATTTCAAACTAGAATCCAAAAATTTTCATTCACAAATTCCCAATTGAATGTACTTTCCAACAATGTCAATAACTTCAAATACATTTCAATTCCAACTAACAAATTCTAAATCATAAACTAATTCAAAACCCATCTCAAACTAGAATCCAAAAATATTCATTCACAAATTCACACTTAAATATACTTTCCAACAATGCTACTCACGTGAAATACACATTAATTCAAACTAACAAAACCTCCCTAATCACAAAGTAATTCAAAATACCAAATTTCAAGTAAAACCTAGAATCAAAACATAGAATTTCCTCACTAATTCACAACCATTACTACAATTTAACAATGTCAAAAACATATGTAAACTAAACTAACAAACAATTCAAGATTTTATAATTTTAAAAACTAAAAAATTGAAATAATGGC
>JAOTQR010077283.1:0-45166 GCA_025774065.1 Solanum ossicruentum | reverse complement strand
TATAAATTTATCTTTCAAATTATAAATACATGATTTCCTGAGATACGTTTGGTCATTGATCTGTCGATGTATGGACTTCTTCCTCAAGTGCCTAATAACAATGGATCTAGCAATTATAAAGCACCAAGGGGTGAGCTAGAGAAGGTTTTGTAGGAAAAAGCAAAAGAGGAAGCACAAGTATAGGAGAAAATCTGGGTCATGGCTAAACGGTTGTGTGTAGTGTTTGGTGATAGATCACGTCCATATAAACCACGTGAGTAGTTGTGTGATGTGCCTAGTGATATACCTGGTAATGTGCCTGATGAAGTATCACATGCATCATCAGATGAAGATGAAAATGAAGGATCTTTTTCAGCAGATGAATGCACTTCACATCCACCAAAGGATCAACCATGAAGACAGTTGTTGCTGGAGTATTGTGCTATGCTCAAATCTCAACCTTCCTTCACTAGAGGAAGATGATGAAGTTTATTTAGTAATCTAAACTTGAACAATTTTAATTTGATGTTCTCTTAGTTTTTTATGTGTTGAACTATCGAAGAATTGTCATGCTTTTGAAGTTTATGTTATATTTTGTTATATGAATATATTTTGTAGTGTTACGTGGTTATTTTCATTTTTCTATTTTTGTTTCAATATAGTACAGTATATATACATTCCTTGTTAGAATTACTAGAGCACAAGTCAATGCGCTCTATAGAGGACTTTTTCTCACCCATACTAAGTGTTAAATTTTTATTGTAACTACAGCTACTTAGTCATTGTTTTTGTTCACTTTTTGTGTCTGTGATGGCATAGCCTCAATTATGCAGTGTATTACTCAATTTAAAATGAAAAAAAAACATCTGTTTGGAAAAGAATATGTTTTTTTTATTTCTTACAAACTACTTTTACATTTTTGTGCATTACTATGTTTGTTGGTTTAAAAGATATGAAAGGAAATTGAAGAGTCGTGACTTTTATGAAGAGTTACGTTTTTTTTTTTTTGAGAAGTTATGACTTAGGAGAATAGTTTTCTTAAGGACATATGTGCATTCAATGGATCGATTTTCTTTAATTAAAATATTGTTTTTGTTTTTCTTACAGAATCTATTTCCACAACTTGTTTAATTTTTTTATTATGAAAAGTTGCTAGACTCTATGTTGTTTATTTTTTTAAAAAATATTTTTATTCTACAAAAAAATTGTATTAAAATTTTTGTACTAGGTGATATTTTAATATAGATTAAACAACAATATTAATGAGCAGTTTAACTTCAAAGGTGGCATATGTAAATGTGGATCCAAGTTGATACAAATAATTCATATAGTTAACTCTAAAACATTTTTAATTAAGTATATATTTAAAACTAATATAAAATTGAGTGGTGATTCTCAACTCAGTTTGTTTTTATTTGTTTACTGACCATAATGAACCAAAATATATACTCCCTCCTTTTAAAAAAGAATGATTTATTTTCTATTTTAGTCTGTTTAGAAAATAATGACTCATTTCCTTTTTGGTAAAACTTTAATTTCAACTTTCTACCTGGCATGTTTAAGGTCATAAAATTAAATGATATTTTACTATATTTAACATAACTTCAATTTCGGATCACAAGATTGAAAAATCTTTTCTCTTTTCTTACAATTCGTGTCAAGTCAAACCAAGTCATTCTTTTTTTAACAGAAGAAGTAATAACATTGACGTGGAACATATATAATGATAAGTAAATAGTCAAATAAAATGTAATTTTAAATATTTTTATCAATCTGCATGTAATTCAATTCATTAATGTAATTATCCTTAATTAATCACATTTGAAAAATAGTTTTGACAAATCATAAATTTTAATAAATGTATATATCGAATCAAATTTGATGGGAAGTAAATCTTATGATTATTTGACAAGTGATTCATTTTTTTTTTATATATATAATAATATGTTAGATTGCTAGTGACAACTATAAATAGGATTCCTGCATTACTGAATTTTTCCATCCCATCAACAACACTAATCTTGCTTCTTTCAAATTAAATAACCATGGTTTCATCTCCAGGATCTAACAATAGTGCTGCAGTTAGGAAAAATCTATTAAGACAAAAATAATGTAAATTTTCTTACTTTGATTATCTAATGATAGTGCTACACATACATAGAATCTATTTAGATAGAAAGTTTTTTTATTTTCAAATATATAAAAAATTAAATTTAGCACTCTACTAGAAAAGTAAACTAAAATTATTTACTCATCAATGAGTACTTTTTTGTTTCAATTTATATGTCGGACTTCTAAACTTTAATTCTATTTTATTCTAATATCTTACATTTTATGTTTAAATAATATAATATTTAATAGTATTTGGTATATTATATATATTTTAAATTCTTAATTAAGATCTCTCTTACATTTCAAAATTCTATGTCCAGTTAAATTAATATATATACAAATGAAATGAGTGAAGGTTCCCCCGAAGATCTAATAGCTCAACTATTTATATTTTCTTCTATAAATTGATGATATGATTTTTTTGTGAAGAATACACTTCTTCACCAAATCTCATGAATAGTGTTGAATATTATATTGCTCTTCACATGGTTTTTTCATGTGATCCCAGTTATAATGATCAAGCACCAAAGGGCGAGCCACAGAAGATATTTTAGGACAAACCAAAAAAGAGGCAACACAAGGAAGATAGGTTGTTGCTGCAAAATCACAAAAGAAATCTCAAGTTGGAGAGAACATGTTGATTGGGACTAAGATGTCACGTGATGTATTTGGTGATGGATCACGCGTATTATCAATTAGAGTCATTCCTGAAAAGTGACTAATTATAATGATGAATGCTACTTACAACAAGAAAGATGAGATACTTGGAAGAGAAGACACTTGTCTATATCAATCCTTTATTCGGAATAGGACACACTTCTATCCAAATTCACTATACACGGGTAGTAAGAAAGAAATTGCATATACATATATTCAAAATGATAACCCTTTTTATTTACTGGGTTCAAAATGCTTACTTATAATAATATTTTTTAAAAATAAATACATGATTTCATGGAATATGATTGATAAGTGATCTACTCGTACATGGACCTCAATTGTATGTTCATGTAGTCTCTGACGTGGATAAAATCAATGTAGGTGTTCCTGATTTGACTATCTAATGATAGTACTACATTTTTATTTTTGTTACCAAATATTAAAAATGAATAACTTCATACTTTATTAAGAAAGTAAACTACAATTATTTCACAGTAATGAGTATTTTGTGTATTTGCAAAGTAACTCTTTGGCCGTAGCCCAGAGTCATGACAACTTTGGTATCAGAGTACTAGGTTTCTAAATGATCTTCGGTGTCCAACATGCCACATCGAGTAGAGTCATATTCATGAGTGTAAAGTACACCATACCTATGGGTGGGAGGCATTGATGGAGTCTTAGGAATTGTCTCACTTCTTCATTTCTAATGTCATACTTTGGACCATGTCATAAGACTTCCTAACTTTGACGATGTTCTTGATGCCTTACAGAAGATGCCTACACGAATAGCCCTTTTACTAAGGCAACCCTGATTAATGAGGACCAAGTCCCTCAAGAGCCTATGGGGGAGCCCATTACTCAAGATAAATTTCAGAATGCCTTTGCATGCTTGCCCAAGTGGTAACCAACTAAGGTAGGTAGGCCAACCCTCCTCCTCATGGTCTCACTCTGGCTACTAGAGTGAGAGATTTTACCCAGATTAATCCTCCGAAGTTTTATGGGTCAAAAGTTGATGAGGATGCACATGACTTCATTAATGAGCTCTCTAAAGTGTGGACTATTATGGGGGTGACTTCAGAAGAAAAGTTGATCTAGCTGCCTATCTATTGAAGGATGTGGCTCAAGAGTGATACAACCAGTGGTTGATGGAGAGAGTTGAAGATAATGGGGTTGGTTGGGAAGAGTTTAAGTTTGCCTTTAATTTTTGGAGTATTTTTTCCTCTTGAGCTATGAGAGGCCAAAATGGCAGAATGTATGAAGCTCAAACAGGGCAGTATGAGTGTGAAAAAATGTGCTCTCATATTTACAAAGCTCTCAAAGTATGCTCCTATGGTAGTGGCTAATCCCTGTGCAAGAATGCACATGTTGATTTCTTGGATCTCTAATTTGGTTGTGAAAGAGCGTCATACGAACATACTTATTCGGGATGTCACAACCCAAGCCTAGGGCCTAGACGTGACACAGCGCAAGAAAAACTCGAAGGGACCCCAAGCAAGCCTCATAAGCATCATTACACATCCTTGGTCGCGAAAGTAATAAATCAAGCATTCAAAATTAAGGAACGGGAAAAACGGGGCTAAGGGAAAAGCTTGTACAATATCATGGTCAAGAGACAGGAGATAAACTTATATCATAGATACTTAACATGTCCAACAAACACCTCTACTACATAAATAAGAGTGGTGTCTAAGACAAAATAACTAGGATCACCCTCATAGTCAAATAGGACATAAAAAGAGAGTCTCAATACATATTAGGAGATCATAAACTAGGTCACGGAAGTGGAGGACTCACCAATGAGCTTGAATAGCATCGACCTAGCCAGTGGAAGAGGATGATCAACTTGGGTACTGGTTACTACATGGTGGCATCATGTAGTCATAGAGTATATGTTTGTATATTTGAATATACTAAGTATGTAGGATGCAACGTAACAATAAGTAGGCATAATAATCAAAATGAATAATGTTAAGCAATACACATAATATAACAATATGACATGCATGTTCAATGCTTAAGTAAAACATACTTAAGTAATTCATGCTCATACAAGATATCATATGTGTAGAAGAGACCAAGCAAGCTGTTCAAGGTACAAATCCCTTGGTGGTTATGCAGTATAAATCCCTCACATGGTTGATGGTAATCATATCTTACCAATACGGTGACAAAGTATAAACCCCTC
Organism: Solanum ossicruentum; assembly: GCA_025774065.1. Lineage (NCBI taxonomy): Eukaryota > Viridiplantae > Streptophyta > Magnoliopsida > Solanales > Solanaceae > Solanum > Solanum ossicruentum. The sequence goes on along the minus strand of JAOTQR010077283.1, from coordinate 40,230 downwards.
ACATGGTTAGTGAGTATAAATCTCTAACATGGTTACCCACGCTCTTATCCCCCTGGTTTGTGTATGGTCTAATACAATACTTTAAATAGAGTATATCATATACATAATCTCATTTAATCATCATAGCATCATTCATATCATATCTCATGCTTTGGACCTTCATTTCCTTAAGAAACCCTTGCCGGACATTTTATCAAACATTTTGAGGGTGTGAAATGGGGGTAAAAGACCATGAAATTTAGAGATGAAATTATGCAAGAAAATCTATTGCAAAACCATCAATCAACACATTGCTTCACCCCCCCCAAGACATTCACATCAAAACCCCTCATCAAATCCCACATTAGATTCAAGATTTAAAGCTCAAAACATAGCAAAACAGTCACAACTTTACATAGCTTTAACATAGTGTGTCGTGAATTTCATAATGATCAAGACCCATTTGTAAATCAACTTTAAATCATGCAATTTATGTAAAAGGAGGCTTGAGTATCATGGGTGAAAAGAGTCCATGAAAGAAACTCATATACCTTAGCTTGGAGATGAACTTGGTGAAGATTGGAGATGGAGACTTGAATCTTGAAGAAGAACTTTTGAGGAGAACCTTAGCTTGGGATGAGTGTTTGGGACTTGAGTTTGGGGAGTGGAAATGTGATTAAGTGTTTGAGTGAGTATTGGGAAATGTTTAAGGTAGTATGAGGGTGAAATATGACTAAGTATAGGTACAAAATAAGTATGGGATCTTTTAGGCCCAGACATAAAGCGTTGGACTGAAGCTAAAAAATAGAGTTCCAAAATACATAGGGGCACGTCGCGAGGGGGACGCAGAAACCACTCTAGAATTCGCACCTTGGAATTTTTTAATTTCTAAATCTTTGCTCTTTAAATTGGGGTTAGACCCTTTTCCACCTAACTTGGATCAATTGAACAAGAATCAAAAGTTGGATTTTTGAAATAACAAATAGATTTTGAGATATATGAAAATTAAAATTTTGGGCATTCTGAGGCACGTTTTTGGGCACTTTTTGGGGTTGTTACAATATCTCCTCCTTGGGAACATTCTTCCCCTAATGTAAAAGAGACATACAACATAAGAGTGATAATCAACAAATCAGTCCCAACAAGAATGCAATCATAACATATAAAATACCATTTTCAAATTCTTAACATAAGTGTAAAATCATCATAAACTTGCCAATTTAAACATGAATGCATATGAATGACAAAAGGGCTGAAACATAAGACTGGAAATCACATCGGGGACTTAGTATTAGTACCTTAGGCTTGAGAGGGGTGGCAAATAGAAGGATACCACTTTTGCTATCCATTTCGGCCTCTCATGTAGCACTTTCAACTTGTTGGTTCCTCAAAGGACCTTAACGGATGCCACCTCTTTGTTCCTTAATCTCTTTACTTGCCTATCAAGGATCTGAACCAAAACCTACTCATAAGTCAAGTTATCCTCAACAACACCCACAACATCAAGAGGCATAATGGCATTAGGATCGCCAACACATTTCCTCAACATAGAGGCATGGAACACTTGGTGAACCAAATTCATTTCTCTAGGTAACTTCAACTCATAAGCTACCTTGCCAATCCTCTTTATCACCTATTAGTGACCAACATACCTTGGAGTCAACTTCCCCTTTTTATCAAAACGGACCAATCTTTCACTAGAGAAACCTTCAAATAGACTCAATCACCCATTTGGAATTCTAGGTCTTTCCTTCTTACGTCTGTATAAGATTTTTGATGACTTTGGGATGTCCTCAACCTTTCCCTAATAATCTTAACCTTCTTAAAAGCCTTCATAACTAGATCCGGCCCAAATAAAGCCACCTCTCCAACCTTAAACCAACCCACTGGTGATCTACAATGTTTCCCATAAAGAGCCTCAAAAGGAGTCATACCGATACTAGAGTGATAGCTATTGTTGTATGCAAATTCAATCAAAGGAAAATGGTCATCCAACTACTCCTTAACTCCAATACACATGTTCTAAGAATATCTTCAAGGATTCAAACTTTCCTTTCATCTTGGCCATCCATTTAGGGGTGGAAGGCTGTACTAAGGTGAACTTTTGTACCAAGACCCCTTTGAAAAGACCACCAAAAGTGTGAAGTGAACTGTGCACCATGATATGATATGATGGACAAAGGAACCCCATGCAACCTCACTAACTCATAGATGTACAACCTTGTATACTCTTCATCCCCCATATGTGCTCTTAACTAGTAGAAAGTGAGCTGATTTCGTCATCCTATCAGCCACAACCCAAATGGAATCAAAACCTCTTTTGGTTTTGGGTTACCCAACCACAAAATCCATATTAATCACCTCCCACTTCCAAGTAGGAATGTCTATGTCTTAGGCTAGGCTACCCGACCTTTGATGTTTGGCTTTGACTTATTGGAAACTATGGAAGCCGGAAACAAATTTAGTAATGTCCCTCTTCATGCCTCCCCACTAATACACATCCCTCAAGTCTCTATACATTTTGGTGGAACCAGAGTGAATAGACTAAGAAGAAGTATGGGCCTCATCAAGGATCTTCTCCCTCCAACCATCAACACAAGGCACACATTTTTCCCTCTTTCACCAAGGTCTTCAATTCAAGTAAGGAAGAGTCAAGATCTTGTTTTTCTATCACCTTATCAACCAAAGAAGACTTAGACCCGTCAATAACCACAACACCATCATCACCAACCTCTTCAAATCTAAACCCCAATCTAGCCAATCTTTGCACCTCCCTAGCCATCTCCCTATCACCACCATCCACATGAGCTAGGCTAACCATGGACACCCGACTCACAGCATCAGCCACCAAATTTGCCTTCCTCGGATGATAATGCACACTCATGTCATAATCTTTGAGAAGTTCTAGCCACCTCCTTTGTCTCAAATTGAGAACCTTTTGAGTAAAGACATATGGGAGTCTTTTATGATTGGTAAATACATCCACATGCACCCCATATAAATATTGATGCCAAATCTTTAATGCAGCCACCACAATGGCTAACTCTAGATCATGGGTAGGGTAATTCCTTTTATGTACCTTGAGTTGTCTAGAAGCATAAGCTATGACCTTACCATTTTGCATTAGCACACAACCCAAACCGACTCTATATACATCACAATACACAACAAAACCCTCAAGCCCATCCGATAGTGATAATATAGGAGCGGACAAAAGCTTATCCTTCAATGTTTCGAAGCTCCTCTCACATTCATCGGTCCACTCAAACTTAACCTTGTTTTGAGTCAATCCAGTCATAGGGGAAGCAATGGAGGAGAACCTATTCGCAAATGTTCTATAGTAACCCGCAAGACCCAAGACAATCCTAATATCCAACGGGGTCAATGGTCTAGGCCAATTCCTAATGACATCAATTTCCTTAGGATCTAGTTTAATACCATCCCCCAAACACCACATGACCCAAGAATGTAACCTCCTTCAAGCAAAATTCACACTTATCATATTTAGCATACAATCTGTCATCTCTTAACCTTTGCAACACAACCCTCAAATGACCTATATGCTCCTCCCAACTATGAGAGTAGATTAAAATGTCATCAATGTAGACCACAACAAAGAGATCAAAGTAAGGTTTGAAATCCCTATTCATTAGGTCCATGAATATGGCCGGCGCATTGGTCAACAAAAATGACATCACAACAAACTCATAATGCCCATATCTAGTCGAGAAGGTCGTCTTAGGAATATCACTCTCCCTCACCCTCACTTGATGATACCCGGATCGAAGATCAATCTTAGAGAAGAAGCTAGCCCTTTGCAATTGGTTAAACAACTCATCGATTCTTGGAAGAGGATATCTATTCCTTATAGTGAGCCTATTAAGTTGTCGGTAATCAATGCACATTCTAAGTGACCCATCCTTCTTTTTCACAAACAACACCAGAGCACCCCAAGGTATTTTACTAGGTCTAATAAATCCCTTTTGCAAATTCTTTCAATTGGTCTGTTAACTCCTTCAACTCTGCCGGGCCCATACAACAAAGGAGAATGGAGATAGGTTGAGTGCTGGGAAGGAGATCTATGCCAAAATCTATCTATCCCTCGGTAGAAACACCAGGAAGGTCATTTGGGAAGACATCAAGAAACTTGTTAACCACCAGAACCGACTCTATAGAAGGGACTTTGGACTCCACATCTTTAATCCTCACAAGATGATACAAGAACCCCTTAGAAATCAACTTATGGACTTTAATGCATGAAGTGAATCTACCCTTGACCACCACATCTTGACTTTCCCACTCAAGGACGGATTTACTAGGAAATTGAAACTTGACCCTATGGCTTCTATAATCAATAGACGAATAGGCGGCATGCAACCATCCATCCCAAGTATGATATTAAAATCTACCATGTCTAATTCAACAAGATCACAAGGCAACAACTTATGCAAAATACAAATTGGACAACTTTTATAAACTTTCCTAACAACAATAGAGGCACCAATAGGAGTAGATACTTCATATGACTCATGCAACAACTCAGGGACAACATGGAAGATTTTAGCAATAAGAGGGGTAACAAGGGAAAGAGTGGCACCTGATCAATCAAAGCATACACATCAAAATCAAAGATTTTCAACATACCGATAACAACATCAGGGACCTCACCAACCACTTACCTCCCATGTTGAGTATAAAATTGATTGTGCCTTAGGGCACCTCCTTGAGGACCACCTCTCCCCAATGGGACTGCATTAGCACTTCAGACCTTGCCACGACTTCCTTGGACAATCTATCCTCTTATGACTAAGCTTCCCACATTCATAGCATGCATTAGAACCCTTCAAACATAGGCCATTATGACCCTTCCTACAACTAGGAAACATATCAATACGAGCCATCCCACCAACACCTTGAGGCCTAGGGAAGTCATTGACAAGCCCCCTATTAGTAGCATGAGGAGGCCACTGGCTTCGGCTAAATTTAGCACCCATTTGGAATTTACCCTCAAATCGAGCCCTCTTGGCCTCACGATCCTTTCTCTTTCTCAATTTCTCCTCCTCCATTTGGTTGAGAAAGGTCATCAACTGAGACAAGTCCATGTTACTAGCAGCATGATGGACCAAAATTCTTCACTTACAAGTTGGAGACCCCCATCACGAATTTATTCATCCTAGACCTAGGATCAGCCAACAATTGAGGAGCATACTTTGAAAGTTGATTAAACTTGATACTCCATCACACTCATAGCACCCTGTTTCAACTTCATAAACTCCACCAACTTTGCTTTCCCAAGCTCAAGAGGGAAAAACCAATTAAGGAAAGCCAATTTGAACTTCTCTTAAAGCACCACATCACCAACCACCTTCTCACCCTTCCATTGCTCATACCAAACATGGGCTACCCTTTTGAGTTGGTATGCCACCAACTCCGCCTTTTCATTCGGCCTAACACCCATAAAATTCATAATTTTATAGAATTCATCAATGAACTCTTGTGGATCTTCATCCACATTTGACCTATGGAAAATCGGAGAATTCATCCTCATGATGTCTCTTTCCCTAACCCCCGGGGTAGTAGGATGAGGGGTTGGGCCCCTTGTTGGCCTTAGTTTGCCACCAATTGTGAAAGCATAGTAAGAGTATCCCGAAGCTCACCATTGGTAGGTTGCTCCTTGGGAGTTTGGGCCCATATTCCTCTAGTGTTTGGCATGATCTAGCATAGAAAATAACAATCGCTAGGGGAAGAAAAACTCACTACACCTCTATAGCATGTCATAGAATATTAAGAAGGTAAACATTTACTAAAATGTCTCATAGCCTCCTATTCATAGTCATGGCATGCTACAACACCATGAATAGGACTCTAATCGATGCGGTGTGTTAGACTCTGAGGATCTATCAACCTAGTGCTCTGATACTAAGTTTTTCACGACCCAAGCAGGGCATAGATGTGACACGGAGCAAGGGGAACCCGTAGGGACCCCAAGCAAGCTCATAAGTATCATTACATATCCTTGGTTGCGGAAGCAACAAATCAAGCATTCAAGATTAAGGAATGGGAAAACAGGGCTAAGGAAAAGCTTGCACAATATCATTGTCAAGAGACAAGAGATAAATTTATATCATATATACTAAACATGTCCAACAAACACCTCGACTACATTGATAAGAGTAGGGGCCAAGACAAAGTAATCAGGCTCACCCTCATAGTAAAATAGACATAAAAAGAGCGTCTCAACACATATTAAGAAAGCATAGACTAGGTCCCCAAAGTGGATGACTCACCAACAAGATTGAATAACACCAAACTAGCTACATAGAGAAGGATGATCAACTTGGACATCGATTGCTACATGGTGACATCATGTAGGCATAGAGTATGTGTTAGTACGTTTGAATGTACTAAGTTTGTAGGATGCAACACAAAAATAAGTAGGCATCATAATCAAAATGCATAATATCAATCAATAAACATAATATAACAATATGACATGTATGTTCAATGCTTAAGGAAAACATGCTTAAGTAATTCATGCTCATATAGGATATCATATGTGTAGAAGAGACCAATCAAGCTTTTCAAGGTATAAACCTATTGGTAGTTGTGTGGTGTAAGCCCCGCACAGGGATGACAGTAATCACACCTTACCAACACGGTGACGAAGTATAAACCCCTCGCATGGTTAATGAGTATAAACCCCTAACATGGTTACTTGGGCTCTTGTCACCCTGAATCGGGTATGGTCTAATGCAACTCTTTATGTAGAGTATATCATATGCATAAACTCATTTCATCATCATAACATCATTCACATCATATCTCATGTTTTAGACCTTCATTTCATCAACAAACCCTGACCGGACATTTTATCAAACACTTTGAGGGTGTGAAATGGGGGTAAAAGACCATGCAATTTAGAGATGAAATCATGCAAGAAAATTTGTTGTTAAACCACTAATCAATATCTTGCAACACTCCCAAGACATTCACATCAAAACCCCTTAACAAATCCAACATTATATTCAAATTTTGGAGCTCAAAACATAGCAAAATAGTCACAACTTTATATAGCTTTAACATAGTGTGTAGTGAATTTCATAATAATCAAGACCCATTTGTAAATCAACTTTAAATCATGCAATTTATGCAAAAAGGTGGCTTGGGTATCATAGGTGAAAGGAACCCATGAAAGAAACCCACATACCTTAGCTTAGAGATGAACTTGGTGAAGTTTGGAAATGGAGATTTAAAGCTTGAAGAAGAACTTTGGAAGAGAACCTTTACTTGGGATGAGAGTTTGGGACATGATTTTGGGGAGTGAAAATGTGACTAAGTGTTTAAGTGAGTAATGGAAAATGTTCAGGGTAGTATGAGGGTGAAATATGACTAAGTATAGGTAAAAACAGGTGTGGGAGCTTTTAGGCCCAAGACTTAAAGTATTGGAACGAAGCTGAAAAACATAGTCCCAAAATACATAGGGGCGCGTGCGAGGGGGAAGCAAAAACCCCTCTGGAATTCGCACCTTGGAATTTCATAATTGCTAAATCTTTGCTCTTTAATTGGGGTTATACACTTTTCCACCTAATTTGGACTCCCTGAAGATGAATCTGAAGTCGAATTTTCCAAATTACTAACGAATTTGTATATATATGAAAATTAACATTCCGGGCATTCTGAGGCACGCATTTGGGTACTTTTTGGGGTTGTTATACGAGATATGTATATTTCTAGGCTTATGACTTATGTTGAACTGATTAAAGGTGAGAAGCTCAAGGAAAGGAGGTGTTACAACCTGGACCTAGGGTTTAGGACGGACTTGGCGAATGGGAACCCGAGAGTCCCTAAACAATCCTCAAAGTATCCAAATTCACATCATCGGTTCGGAAGCGTATACAAATAGAAAATACATAGTTCTAAGAGACGGGAAAGTAGGACTCATGCTATGGGGATATCATGGGGACAGGGATTAACATGGATTCACATAACACATAGCACATAAAGACTAAGTAGCGGGTAAGTATGACTCACTTTGTGGGGGCAACTCGGGAATTAGAATCTTCCACATTTCCGCATTAAACATACATACATATAAAAATTCCCATAATCAATCCATAATAGCCATATCTAATAGATAACATAATCATGAGCTTTAAATACAACACATAACATATAGATCTGACTTGAGTCTACAAGATGTCCAACAATGCATCTAGTCCTAAGATGGGGCGAGGCCAAGACTTGTCCTACGCTCACCCTCAAAGTAAAGATAGCATAAGCAAAAACAACAAATGGTAGAGGAATGGTGGCTTGTCCCTGTATGATAGGACTCACCACAATAAGCAAAACTTGACATCCAAGCTAAAGTCGTACGGTGGATCATCGTAGTCCTCGATTCTTACATGTTGAGACCATGTAGGCAAAAGTATGTGTTAGTATGCTTGCATGTACTAAGTATGTGGGATACGATGCATGTAACTTACCAAAACCTACATACAACGTTAGATGGTAAGAGCACATAATATGAAAAAGAGATATATAACAAGGAATGTAATATAACAAGATGCTATGGAACTCATGATGCATGAAATGCAAATGATGCTCATATATAGTGGGGATGTAGCCGTAACTAACATCTCAAACTCATGCGAGCAATTACATGGATTTGCTTGATGTTGACTTCGCATCGGTTGAGAGAAGATTACTTGCCACAGGAAATCTATACTACACATTATGATTCGGTCATTTCATATGTGGTGGCTATGTTCCTTACAACCCGATCATTTCGGAAGGATTTCCTTATAAAAACATATCATATCATAAATGAATAGTCATCCCTTATGACCTAATCATTTTGGTGATGTCTACCATTCCTATGCTGGCACATAGTTCAAGGAAATGGAGAGGACCCTTGGGAATAGCCCTGATGCCCCCAATCCATCAGTGCTAAGTCAATGTCATACAAGAATACTTATATATATACATGCTTTAAAAGAGGCAAGACATTTCAAATCACTTCAATGTGTAATTGGGCTTAAAGGCCAAACAATATTCATAAATTTTATACTTAGGCTGAAATGCCAAATCATAGCTCACAGTCATAATGCTCATGCATAGGAATAGCGCATTCATTCATACAAAATGGTGTATAAATCCAGAATTCTTAAAGAGCCATAATCATAGACGTATATATGATCACATTCTTGTCATAGTCATAATCTTATGAAATCATATACATAATCATAATTGGGCTTAATCCACTTTATGATATCCATAAAAATTCAATATTCATGAATACATATGTCATGAATTGCGTGAGAATAGCATGATACAATATGAAATTCAAGTGAAAATATAATTAAATTCACATTTAAAATCATAATATAAATCACACATGCAGAAACAATCTTTAAAGGGGACATGCATCATCATAACTTTGTAAATTTATTGAAATTCATCATGTAAGGGCTTAGAGTAACATAAAATCATCAAATAAATATAGCCCATACCTTAGTTGAATTTAATAAATCAAAATAATGGAAACCCACATTTAAGGTAAACATAATTTCATGGAAAATTGCTTGAAAAGATTTGGGTCTCCTTGATTGGAACGAATCAAGGATCAAAACCCACATACCTTAGCTAATGAAGGAATCCCAAGAAGAAATTTGAAGAAGAATGAGCCCTCCCTTGATTCCCAAGCTAAAATCCCAGTAGAGTTCTTGAGAGAGACTTGAAGAATTTGATTCTAGAGATTAAGGGTTAGTCTTGAATGAGGTATTAGAATTAATGTAGGAGCGGTTTAGAAATGTAAGGGGGGGGGGTGTTAAAGGTCTTAAAAAGCGTTGGGGATGAGCCAAAATATAAAAAATACCTTAATAAAATGAGACCTTGAATTTTAAATGGGACTTCTCACGGCCAGCTTCATCGGTCGTGAAGCTCTTCATGGTGCGTGAAGGCACCTCGTCTAGCCCGGATAGATTTTACAAAAAAGGACATAACTTCTTTTTCCAAATTCGGAATAAGGTGAAACTCGATGCATTGGAAATATAATTCAAAGAGTTTTAATTTGATAGGTTATTATCTACACAGTTTATTTTGTACTAAGAGATATGACAATTTAAAGGTTATCCTTCCATTTGTTCTTATGAAAAACATAGCCCATGGAATTCCTTTGAACTTGGCTTAATGTAGGAAACACATGATGGCCTTAAACAACATAAATAAGCTTGAATGGAAGACTTGAATGTGAACTTAGATTGAGCTTGAAGATCCCATACTAAGAGAAATTTTATGAAATTAACTTCACGGAGGGTTTCACAGCCCGTTAGACACAACACGATCTGTATGAGGGGCCGTGTGACTTGACTTGGTCCCGAAATTATGGAATTTCAAGCCAAGGCCACTACACAGCCCACCTCATATTCCGTGAAGTGTTACATGGATCATGAGGGGTCCATTGTAGTGTACCTTAACTTATACACACCATATTCAAGAGCGAAACCTCAACCAAAGGCCAAGCGGCCACTTCACGAGACACTACACGGTCCCTGTGACCTCACAAGGGCCAGGAGGTCTTCCCTGAAGTGCCACTTTAGTCTAAAGTTCTCTGAAATGAATTTTCAAGCTTCGAAGAGATCATTCAATGTTTGAGTAATTACATTCATCTCTCCCTTGGGAATATTTACCCTTGAATGTGCTAGAACAAGGCTTGAAAGGCTTGACTTAGAACATGAAATGTCCAACACAAGGTATAATGCATAATTCATCATTTAAAAATCATAAAGTCTTTAAAATTTATATCAAAACGTATTTAAATATTCTATACATCATAAAAAATTATTTTCATATGCATATATACATGTCATGCCATGAGACTCAAGAGTGGAATAATTGAGACCATTGGGAATAAGAATAACCTAATACTATAGGCATGAGTAGATTGGAAAGGATAGAGGTATCGTTGCATCATGGTTGATTCCACTCCCCACGTAGCATTGCCAACGTGCTGATCCTTATTGTGAAGCCTCTCCACTTGCCCATCCAAGATCTCAATCCGAATTTCCTCATAAGCCAAGTTCTCCTCAACATCAACACTTTCCAAAGGAAGAATAGAACTAGTATCACAAACCAACTTCCCCAACAAAAACACATAGAATACCTAGTGACCAGAATTCAAATATGGAGGTAAATTCTACCTATAAGCCACATTTCCAATCCGCTCAACACTATCCTAAGGGCCTACAAACCATGGACTTAACTTTCCCTTCTTCCCAAAACACATCACATCCTTCATAGGTGAGACATTCATATACACCCAATCTTTAACACAAAACTCAAGATCCCTCTTGCTAACATCCAAACAAAACTTTTGATGAGTTTGAACCATCAAATATTCCCTAACTAATTCCACTACTTCCATAGTTTTCAACACTAAATTTGGGGCTAAAGAAGTCATCTCACCTAACTCAAACCATCCCACCAAAGACCTACACCTTTTACCACCATAAGCCCCAAATGGTGCGATACCAATGCTAGCATGAAAGCTATTATTGTAAACAAACTCAAAAAGAGGAAGATGATCATCCTAATAACCTTTAAATTCCAACACGCAAGACCTGAACATATTCTCCAAAGTTTTAATTGTCTTCTCGACTTATCCATTGTTTTGTGGATGAAAGGCAGTACTCAACTTCACCTTAATACCAAGTCTCTTTTTGAGATGATTTCCAAGAGTAAGAAGTAAGTTGGATACCATAATATGATATAATAAACTTAGGCACACCATCGGGTCTAACCAACTCCCATACATATAACTTGGAATTGTCTTCAACATTAAAAGTTGCCTCAACTGATAAGAAGTGAGCCAATTTAGTCATCCGATCAACAACAATCCAAATTGAATCAAATTACTTTCGGGTCCGAGGAAACCAACCATAAAATCCATGTCCACCTCTCTCCACTTCCAAGTAGAAATTTCAATATCTGAAATCAAACCTCTGGGCCTTTGGTGTTCTACCTTCACTTGTTGGCAATTAGAGCATTCTGATATAAAACTTGGCTATGTCTTTCTTTGTACCATGTCACAAATATCCTCCCTTTATGTCCCATACATCTTACTAGGCCTCAGGTCAATCAAATAATGAGAGTTATGGCCTTCACTCATGATCACTCTCCTAAGATCACCATATCTGGAACATATAACTAACATTGATACCGAAGCATACCATCTCCCCCTTGGGAGGTAACCTCTATCTTATTCTATTGGCAACTAACCTCTTCAATTAAACCAATGACGGAGCTAGATCTTGCTTAGTATTAACATTAACAATAATAAAAGGGTTGACCCTATTCTGATCATGAATACCAATATCATTAGAGTCGGCCAATCTACACCTAATCTAGCCTAAAGGTAAGAATCTTTTACCAACTCTTCCTTTCCTTCCTTATCAGATGCCATACTTCTCGTAGATAACTTACTAAAAGCATCATCTACAGTACTTGCCTTCCCAGGATGATATTGTACGCTCATGTCGTAGTGCTTAGGGAGTTCCAACCATCTCCTTTGCCTCAAGTTAAGATCCCTTTGGGTGAACACACATTGCAACCTCTTGTGGCCGGTGAAACCTTCCATTATAACCAGCTAAATCCAAATAAACATCATATATCCGAAGTAGTGAGCTTCTCAAACAATGCATATCCTTCACCTACTCCCTTTGACCTTATCTATAAGATCAACTACAATATCTTCCTTGCTTGGTTTATATTACGAGCCCAAAGTAACTCTCTATATCAGGTAGGAAGGAATAGAGATAGGAAATCTTATGCCACGTTCCATGGAACGATAAGGATCATGAAAAAGTGAAACATTTTCTAAAACACCTTATAGCCTCCTACCCATAGATATGACACTCTTCATACCCATAAATAAGACTCTACTTGACGTGGCATGTTGGACTTTGAGGACTATTTGTAAACCCAGTACCCTGATACCATATTTGTCATGACCCAAACCTAGGGTCTACGAGTTACATGGCGAATGGGAACCCAAGAGTCCTCAATTAAGCCTCAAAGTATCCAAATTCACATCATCGATTCGAAAGCATATACAAATAGTAATCACATCGTTCTAAAAGACGAAAAAGTAGGACCCACGCTATGGGGATATCATGGAAACGGATTAACATAGATTCACATAATATGTAGCACATAAAGATTTAGAGAAGGGTAAGTATGACTCACTCTATGGGGATAATTTGGGACTTACGATCTTCCATATTTCCACATTAAACATACATACATATCAAAATTCCCATAGTCAATCTATAATAGCCACATCCAATAGATAACCCCAATCATGAGCTTCAAATCTAACACATAACATATAGATCGGATGAGAGTTTACAGCATGTCCAACCATGCCTCTAGTCATAGAATGGGGCGGGGGATAAGACATGTCCTGGGATTACGCTCAAAGTAAAGATATAGTAAGTGAAAACAACATAAGGTAGAAGAATGGCATCTTACCTTTGGAAGATAGGACTCACCACAATAAGCAAAACTTGAGATTCAACCTAAAGTTATATGGTGGATCATCGTAGTCCTTGGTTTCCTACAATCATGTAGGCAAAAGTATGCATTAGCACATTTGAATGTACTAAGTATGGGGGATGCAATGCATGTAACTTACCATAACCTACATACAAAGTTAGATGGCAAGGGTACATAATATAGAGAGAGATATATAATAAGGAACGTAATATAACAAGATGCTATGAAACTCATGATGCATTAAATGCAAAATATCCTCATATATAGTGGAGATGTAGCCATAATCGACATCTCAAACTCAAGCGAGCAATTATATAAATTTCCTTGATTTGACCTACCATTAGGTGAGAGAGGATTACTTGCCAAAGGTAATCTACACCACATCTTATGATCCCATCATTTCGAATGTTGCGGTGACATTCCTTATGACTCATTAATTTCGTAAAGATTTCCTTATCAAAACATATCATATCATAAATGAATAGTCATCCCTTACATTTCAATTATTTTGGTGACTAATATTCTTTTGTTGGCACATAGTTAAAAGGAAGGGAGAGAACCCCTTAGGATTGCCCTGACACCCCCACTCAATAGGTGCTAAGTTAACATCCCACGAGAATACTTACATATACATGCTCTCAAGGAGGCAACTCATTTCAAATCACTTCAATGTGTGATTAGTCTTAAAGGTCAAACATCATTCATAAATTTTACACTTAGGCTCAAATGCGAAATCATAGCTCTTAGACATAATACTCATGCCTATGAATAGCTCATTTACGCAAACAAAATGGTGTAAGCACTCATAGTGCTGCAAGAGCCATAATCATAGACATATGTGTTATTGCATTCTTATTATATCCACAATCCTATATAATCATATACATAATCATAATTGGTCTTAACACATTTCATAATATCCATAAAAATCCAACATTCATGAATTCATATGTTTTGAATGATATGAGAATAACATTAGTAATTGAGTTCCAATCTAAAAATTAATAATATAATATAAAATTCAAGTGATAATATAATTCAATCTACATTTAAAATCAAAATATAAATAACCCATGCACAAACAAGCTTTAAAGGGGACATGCATTTTCATAACTTCATAACTTCAATGAAATTCATCATGTAAGGTCTTAAAGTAACTTAAAATCATCAAATAAGTATATCTCTTACATTAGTTGATTTTAAAAAATCAAAATAATGGAGATCAACATTTAAAGTAAACTTAATTTCATGGAAAATCGCTTGAAAAGATTTGGGTCTCCTTGATTGGAAGGAATTAAGAATCAAAACCCACATACCTTAGCTAATGAAGGAATCCCAAGAAGAAATTTGAAGAAGAATGAGCCTCCCTTGATTCCCAAGTTAGAATCCCCACTAGAGTTCTTGAGAGTGACTTAACAGAATTTGATTCTAGAAATTAAGGGTTAGTCTTGAATGAGGGGTTACAATTAGTGTAGGAGAGCTTTAGAAATGCAGAGGGGTTTACAGATCTTAAAAAGCCTTGGGGATGGACCAAAATATCAAAAATAGCTTAATAAAAATAACCTTGAATTTTATAGGGATTTCTCATGGCCAACTTCACAGATCGTGAAGCTCTTCACAGTTCGTGATGGCACCCCGTCTAGCCCAAACAGATTTTACGTAAAAAGGCATAACTTCTTGCTCCAAACTCGAAATGAGGTGAAACCAGATGCATTAGAAAGCTAATTCAAAGACCTTTAATTTGATAGATCATTGTCTATGCATTTTATTTGTGAATAGAGATATGATCATTTAAAGTTGACCCTTTCATCAATTCTTATGAAAAACTTAGCCCATGGTATTCCTTTGAGCTTCGCTTGATGTAGGAAACCCATGATGGACTTAAAAAACATAAATAATCTTGAATTAAAGGCTTGAAAGTGAACTTGGCTTAAGCTTGAAGATACCATACTTTGTGAAATTTTATGAAATTAACTTCATGGAGCGCTTCACGGCCCGTGAGACACCACATGATCTGTTTGAGGGGCCGTGTGACTTGAATTAGTTTCAAAATTGTGGAATTTCGCCACTACATTGCCCACCATATGGTCCATGAAGTGTCACACAGACCTTAAGAGGTCTAGTGTAGTGTGCCTTAGTTAAAAGTATCATATTCAAGAGCCAAACCTCAACCAAAGACCATGGGGACACTTTACGAGATGCTACATGGCTCGTGTGACCTCACACGGGCCGTGAGGTCTTCCTTGAAGTTCAATTTTTATCCAAAGTTCTATGAAATAAATTATCAAGCTCCAAGGAGGTCACACAATGTTCAGGTCATTGCAGGAGGGTGAATGCTTTTAAGAGTGCTTATTTTGAGGGGGGATTCTCCAACTGTAGGAGTGGTAGTAGATATAGTCGCTTCCATCAAAGCTAGGATTCAAATGCCAGAGCTATCAACAATAGAGTTCCTCCTCCTAAGGAATCTATTGGAGATGGACCAATTCATCCCAAATATGATAGTGTGGAAAGAGGCATCCCAGAAGGTGCTTATGGAGTTCCGATACTTGCTTCGGGTATGTAAAACAAGCCACAAGCAGATTGATTGCCCAAAGGTACCAAATAAAGGCCACGTAGCTCTAATTAATTAAGGTCAACAAAACGACCAATAGGGTGGTGCACCAACAAACAAGAGGTTCTACGCTTTGCACTCCTGGCAAGAAGTGGATGAGACTTTGGATGTAGCGATTGGTATGTTAAAAGTCATGGATTTTAAGGCTTATGTTTGCTTGATTCAGGTGTAAATTTATCTTTTGTGACTCCTATTTTTTCTATTAAGCTTGGATTGAATCCTGAAATCTTATGGGAGCCCTTTTTAGTCTATACTCTCATGGGTAAGGCTACTATTCCCCAAAGAGTCTATTGGGGTTGTCTTGTTTCTGTCTTGCATAAAGTCCTTTTGTGTGATCTTGTGGAACTTGAGATGTTTAATTTTGATATTATTCTTAGGATGTATTGATTGCATGATTCATATGCATCCATACATTATAGAACCTGAAAAGTCAAATTCCAGTTCTCGGGTGAGCCCCTTCTTGTGTGAATGGGTAGAGATTCTTCTATGAAGGGTCAGTTTATCTCTTATCTCAAATCCCAAAAGATAGTTTCTAAAGGGTGCATTTATTATGTTTTGAGGGTTAGAGTTGTGGATTTTGAGTCACCTACTCTTAAGTTAGTTTCAATGGTTAATGAGTTTCCAGATTTTTTTCCTAAAGTTTTGCTTAGTATTCCTCCTGAAAGGAAAAGAGACTTTGGCATAGATATCCTTTTTGGATACTCAGCCTATTTCCATTCCTCCCTGTCATATAGCACCAACTGAATTAAAGAATTTGAAGGATCATTTGAAGGATCTACCGGAGAAAGGTTTTATTAGACCAAGTATATCGCCATGGAGTGCTCCGATGTTATTCATGAGAAAGAAATATGGGTCACTTCAGATATGTATTGACTACAGGTAATTGAGTAAAGTGATGATCGAGAATAAAATATATTGCCAAGGATCAATGAGTTATTTTACAAACTTCAAGGAGCTATCCATTTCTCAAAGATTGACCTCCATTCCGATTATCATCAACTGAGGGTCAGGGAATATTATATCCCCAAAATAACTTTCTAGAATAGATATAAACATTTTGAATTTGTGTTGATGTCCTTTAGTTTGACTAATAGTCTAGTTATATTTATGTTATGAATTAGGTGTTCAAGGCATTTCTTAATAGTTTTATAGTTGTCTACATCAATGATATTCTGATTTATTACTAAAGTGAGCGGGAAAATATAGATCATTTGAAGTTGGTTCTTCAAACTTTGAGAGCAAAACAATTATATGCCAAGTACAGTAAATATGAGTTTGGTTGGGTGAAGTAGCATTTCTATCCCATGTGGTATCTGGTGACGGCATTATGGTTGACCCAAAGAAAATTGAGGCCATGAAGAACTAGCCTAGGCCATTGGCCCCTTCGAATATTCAAAGTTTTCTTGGGTTTGCAAGTTAATCAGAGGTTTGTTACAGTTTTCTCGTCCATTGTATTACCATTGACTAAGCTAACTCAAAATAAGGCTACGTTTATAATAGCCAGATGAGTGTGAGAAGAGTTTTTAGACCTTGAAAGATCGACTTACATCAGCTCCTATTTTGACCTTACTGGATGGCTTAGGTGAGTTTATGATGTATTTTGATACTTCTTGGATTGGTTTTGAGTTGTGTGCTCATGTAAGATAGTAGGGTGATAGCTTATATATCAAGGCAATTGAAGGTACATAAACAAAGGCATCCGATTCATGATCTTGAGTTAGCAGTTGTGGTATTTTCTTTGAAAATTTAGAGACATTACTTATATGGGGTTTATGTTGATATATTCACCGATCACAAGAGCTTGCAATATGTCTTTATCCAAAGAGATCTTAAATTGAGGCAAAAGAAGGTGGTTGGAATTTCTTAAAGATTATGACATAAGTGTTCAATATCATCCTGACAAGGCAAATGTCATAGATGATACTCTTACTAGGCTATCCATAGGTAGTGTAGGCTATGTCAATGAGGTAAAGAAAGAATTGTAAGAGATGTTCATTGCTTGGCTAGATTAGGTATTAGATTTTCTGACTCTAATAGTGGTGGCATTCATGTTTAGAATGGGGCCAAGTCTTTTGTAGTTATTGATGTTAAGGAAAAATAAGACTTGGACCCATCCTTGGTTGAGTTGAAAAAGTTGGTTGCAGAAAAGAAGGTAGAAGTTTTCTCCCAAGAGTGAGATGATGTGCTTCAATATCAAGATTGATTGTGTGTTTGGGATGTTGATGGCCTTAGAGAAGTAATCATAAATGAGGCCCCATAACTCTCATTATTCTTCACATCCTAGATCCACCAAAATGTATCATGATTTGAAGAAAGTGCATTGGTGGCATGGTATGAAGAAAAGCATAGCCAAGTTTATATTCGAATGTCCTAATTATCAACAAGTAAAGGTAGAACATCAAAGTTCTGATGGTTTGGCCCAAGATATTGAGATTACTACTTGTAAGTGGGAAGATGTGAATATAGACTTCGTGGTTGATTCACCCCATACCCAAAAGCAAGTCTATTCTATTTGGGTCATTGTTGATAGGACGACTAAATCAGCTCATTTCTTAGCGGTCAAGACTACTTTCAATGTCTAAAATTATGCAAAGTTGAATATTTGAAAATTGGTTAGGTTGGATGGTATGCTTATATCTGCCATATCGGATCATAGCACTCAATTTACTTCTCACTTCTGGAAATCGTTCCAAAAAGGGCTAGCACTAAGGTGAAGTTAAGTATTGTTTTCCATCCTCAAACTAATGGACAAGCCAAAAAGACAATTCAAACTTTGGAATACATGTCGAGGGCCTATGTGTTGGAATTCAAGGGTAAATAGGATGATCATCTACCCACTTATCAAGTTTGCATACAATAATAGTTTTCATGTTAGCATTGGTATGACACCATTTGAGGCTCTAGATAAGAGAACGTGTAGATCCAGGGTAGGATTGTTTGAGTTGGGAGAGATGGCAATGATTTGCCCAAAATTAGTGTTAGAGGCCATGGAAAAGATGACGTTGATTAGGGAGAGGTTGAAGACGGCTCAAAGTCACCAAAAGTCTTATTCAAATATTAGAAAGAGGGATCTTTAAATCCATGTCAGTGATTGGGTGTATATAAAGGTATCTTCCATAAAGGGTGTAACGTGTTTCAGTAAAAAGGGAAAGCTAAGTCTCTAGTATAGAATCCATTATCTGATTGTTGAGAGGATTGGCAAAGTGGCCTATAGATTGGATTTGCCATTGAAGATGTGTTTTGTTCACCCAATTTTCCATGTTTCAATTTTAAGGAAGTTGATTAGTGATCCTAGTTTTGTTTTTCCCTTGGAAGGCATTAAGGAGGAAGAGAACTAGTCCTATGAAGAGGTTCTGATTGAAATTTTTGATAGACAAGTAAAACAGCTTCCCAAAAAGAATATGGCTTCGGTTAAAGTGCTTTGGAGAAATCAACATATGGAGAGTGCTACATCGGAGATGGAGACAAACATAATGAGGTAATGTCCCTATCTTTTCAATTTGTTCAAGCTTAAGGTATTAGGTTTCTTTTATTCTCAATGGTCCTAACTCTTTCACTCCTATGTTTCATGACATGACATGTATACGTGTGCACGAAAATTATTTAAAGGATGTTTTAAGATGAGTTTTATTGATTTTATCATTTTCTAGAAATGAATTATACATTATATTCCCATGTTAAAATGTTTCAAGTTCAAGTCAAGCCCTTCTACCTAGTCTCTTTCTCATTAAAGGAAGAATGTTCCCAAGGGAGAGATGATATAAGTAGCCAAATCTCGTGAGATATTATTGATGTTTAAAATTAAAATTTTGGTGATGTAGGACCTATAAGGGATGCATGTGCAGTTTAAGAAAGGATTTTATCTTGGTGGCCCTCCAAGGCACCTCCCACGAGCCATGGCCTTCACCGTTGGCTGCGGAAGGTGCCCTTAGTAGGAGTCCCAGCCTTAAGTTGAGCAATTGTCTAAGGTGATGAGTCCATATTTCAGACTAATTTTGGGGATGAATTGCAAGGTAACATTGCCCTTAGTGATTAATTCCATCTTCTAACAAATATGCATCTGCAATAACAGGAAATGGGATTAAAAGTGCACAAGTGGACAATACTTGTTGAAATCTCGAAAAAAGTGGGTGAAAGTCTAGAAAGGCAGAGAAAAGTGGTGTCGCCTACATACTCGATGATCCACTGACCACTCAAGGAGATCACGTATCTATGTAGCAACCAAGATTTCATGCCAAGTCAAAAGGGTGGTCAGATTCATTGTTGCAAAGAATACTCGACAATCCGCCAAAATGCATAGTTGATCACCAAATGTGGCCGCACCCAAATCCTTAAAACACTGACTAGAAGGTGATATGATGGATATTCTGGAGCATCGCCAAATTTGATCAGCGGAGCAAAGGGTCATCGCCTAATGTTGTAGAAGAGGAAGTCTTATAAAGACACATAGAAAAGAAGTCAAGTGCACATTTAAAACACCACCGTGCTTGGCCTTGTTAGCCTTGATCCTTGAACGATATTTCTCAGCACAAACATCCATATATTTGCACGAAGCATATAAGGAATTTTAATGACATTGTACATCATCTGTTCATACCATATCAGAATAATAAGTTTGTAGTAGTAGTACATAGAACTTTCCTCTTATAGTACAAAGGGATTAAGGGTTTTGAAGCTTTTAGGCATCAAATTGGAGAAGATTGGCTGGTGATAATAAACTAATTCATACTCATTCTTGTTTCCCATGACTTCTGCTACCATGTATGGTATTTAATCTTTAATTTCTAATATCTGTGGCTATAACCCCCATGTTTGAGGTGTGCTATTGATATGGATCTTTAATTTATTTATTGCTACTTTTATATCTTGACATATCTATAGTTGGTTTGGGTGAATTTATATCTGTTCCTATGTTTAATCTATAATTTTAAGGTTTCGAATTTGGGATTTTACTTTAGATCTCTGATTGTTGCCTTAGCCGGAACTATTAGAGTGTGGAATGGATATAATGGATGGAAACAGCTTGGGGTTTTAGTTGAAGTCTACAGCCATAGATTCAATGGACAAGGTATTAGAGGTTTTGCTGAGACTTCTTAGGCCAAGGTATCCTCACAGTCCATATATGATTTCTTAGCAAATTCAAATGAAATACCTATATATTATAGCTGATTTGGGTTACAATAAACCTAGCCTATTCACTCAATATCGAGTTATTTAATCAAGTATCTAAACCAAGGTAGTAGATCGAATCCCATATTTGCACATCCCAAACATCTTCCCGTAATTGTTGCTAACTAGTGGTTCATCAAAAGAATTTTTTAACTGAGGATATGCTCTCCCGAATCTTGAGCAAGATGGAAACCTTTAATAAAGTCGTAAAGAAGATGAAATCTGATTTTTCTCAGTCGAGTCAAACTGTGACATCTCATTCAGTATCCACTAAGCATTTGGAGACTCAACGTGGGAATATTTCAGCTTATCTAAATCAACATACAAAAGGAGGTCAACCTAGTGACCTGGTATCTAATCCAAAATTGAATGATCAGTAATGTTTAGCCATAACTACTCGGAGTGGAGAAGTGGTTGAAGGCATTAAATCAACACTTGTTATTGAAGAAGGCTTGAAAGAGGTGGAAGGAAAAGAAGATGTAACTGTTGTTGAAAATGATGAGCATGAGTCTCAAGTTGAAGATGGTAAGCTCTCGGTAATTCTGAGAGTAATAAGCAAGAGAAGAGTAGGTATAATGTAGTGAATTCCAAGAAAACTATCCACTAAAATTCAAGTAAAGCTTAAAGGTTAAAAACACCTCAAGTCAAAATTGATCCTCCATTCCAAAAAAGCTTAAAGAATAAAGATGAGGATGCTAAGTTTCAAAAGTTCTTTTCTTTGTCTAAGTAATTATCAATAAATGTTCCACTTGTGGACGCATTGATTGAAATGTTAAGGAATGCTAGGTTCACGACGAAATTGGTGACAAAGAAGAGAACTCTTGAGTGTGAGACAATTGAAGTGTCTAACAACTACAATTCAATCTTGACATAAAAATTTGTGGCAAAGAAGGAAGACCCAGGAGCGTTCACCATTCCATTCACAATAGGAGCCTCAAAATTTAGTGAAGTGCTATGTGATTTGGGGGCAAGTATAAATCTCATGCCCCTAACCATATTTGAGGAATTGGGCTTGGAGACCCCTTCACTGACCAAAATGCAGCTACTCATAGTTGATCAATCTATCAAACGACCAGTGGCAATTTTACACGATATGTTAGTGAAAGGAGAAAAATTCATTATTCCTGCAGACTTTGTGATTTTGGATTACCAGGTGGACAAAAATATGCCAATAATCTTGGTATGTTCATTCTTAGCCACCGGTGTGCTGCGGTGGATGTTGAGAGTGGAGATCTAAAATTTATAGTGAATAATGAATAGGTGTTTTCAGCATATGCAAATCTTTGAAACCGAGATATGATCCTGAGGTATTGTCATTAATGGGCTAATCAGTGGTAACTTGAATCAAAGAAGAATGACGTAGTGCCACGATGTTTACTAAGGTGCTGGTTGGAAAGCAATCCAAGGTGAGTATTTTACTACTTTCTAGTCTAAATAATGGGTGTTGAATTATCTAGGGTTAACAAAGAAAAGTGGGAGTGGAAATATGATATGGGTGACCAAGTGGGACCACTCGACATATCGCCGAACCATATTGGTGACCATCAGTTTGACTACCCTTTTGAGTTGAGTGTTGACTCTTGAGGCATTATCGAATTTGGCGAATAGAATGTTAAATTAGCGAATCGCTGAAGCAACTTAGTGATGGTAAATTCTGCCACACTTTAAGGTAGAAGGCAAGGTAAGCTCATTGTAAAAAAAAATCGCAGTCCCTAGCACACTTAGTACTACACTAACTGTTTTACAAAATGTGGTTTGGCATCCCCGAGCACAGATTCTTGCCGAACTACTTAAGGCATTTAACTACCTTAGCCCTTTCACTTTCCACCATCCCTCCTTTTCACTTGTTTTTTATGTCAATACTCCTTCTCTTGGCCTTTCTTAGAAAATGATTCACAAAAGGGATGAAGATATTCATCAAAAGGCATCATTGAAGATTTCATTGTATCTCACCATTGAAAAGGTATGTTTTTTGCCCTTGCTTTAGTTCTTTTTTATGAAGGCCATTGCTTTTGAAGTTTATCAGGATTTGTAATGTGATAATCATACTTTGATTATTGAAAATCTTGTTGAGAATTTAGCTGGTAGGACTTAAGTTACTCCCTGTGTTGCATGTATGAATGATTTATTACGATTTCTGGAATCCTTAAATTGATGTCAAAATTGGAGCGTATGTGAGTTGGGTTAGGTTCATGAATGAAAGGTTTCTTTCTCAATTATGAGTTATTTGTGCATATTACCTCAATTTCATGCTTTATATCATGTTTGAATTTTGAATTACGAAGATGCCACAATCATGTGAATGTGTTCTTGAAACATATTTGTTAGTTGGATTGATTGTTCGTATGAGCTGAGGGTGAAGTCTGAATAACCCTTGATCTCCTATAAGTGATTGAACTTGCTCTATGATAGATTGGATAATGTCATTCTAAAGGGTAGGTTATCTTTTGAGTGAGTGTATAGCCATAGAGACCATATGATAGTGACAATCAATAGTAAAACATGCATTGATATGTTGTATTGGGTTAGTATGTGAATTTATCCATGCAATTATGTGAAATTGTCAAATTGTAAGTGAATGGATGAAAGGCATTGCCAGTCACCACTGGCAATGGTCAATTTTGACTACCTAAGTGTAGTCCATGATGCACCCAATTGTCACATGCACCGGTTAAGTTGGCTATTCTTCTTAAGTTGTTGTTGCAACTTTCAGAGATGAACATTTTTTGTCGTCAAATTAATTTGGTGTACTGCTTAATGTGCATAAGTTCGCTGAAAGTAGCAGTGGCTTTAAACCACCAGTGATGAGGATGAGTAACTCAATACAACTTAGACCAGCTCAGAGGAGGAGGATGAGAGACTTATACACTCCAAAGAGCCTACTTCAGAGGCTAGTCCAAAACTACACCGGAATGAGGCCAGGTCGAAATCCATTCATGATCCTCTACTCTAGACATCCCAAAGGATCAAGAAAATAACTACCACAAGACATTTGAATAGACTCAGGGTATAGGGAAAGCGAACAATCTTGGAGGAGAAATAATTATTCCACTGAAGGGATGACTGACAGATATCTAGAGGTTTGGGAAACCCTTAAGTTCCAAATTTTCTAATTGTTCACCAAACCTCGGGATCCATACATTGGTATCGTAGTCCATGACTTTTATGAGGCCTATGACAAGGTCATTGCAAAGAACAAAAGATGGGTAAAGTGGTTGCTCAAACCTCTTGAAGCTATGGAAGAGAGGGTGTGCAAGTCTCATGCAAGCAAACTAAGGTCAATAATATCCTGGTATGTGTGCATAAGGATAAAAATGACATGGAATAGATGATGAAGGTTGAAATGTTTGATGATATGAAAGAGTGGTTGTCTCTAATGATTAGGATTCCAACTCTCTTGTGGTTAGGAAGAGATAAATATTTCAAACAAGATTCTGGTTTGGGTACAGCAGCAACTTGATGCCATCACAAAATGAATCGGTGCTTCGACAGCTAAAGAGGCACTAGTTGGGAGTATCATGGATAGCAAAAGGCTAAATCTTGGTGCTGTCATTCTCCTGAAATCCTTATGAGGGAAAACGAAGTACAGACCTCACTACCTTTTCCCAGTCTTATCACTATATTGTGCAGAATAGCTAGAGACCCAAGGAACGAAAAGACTGATGTAGAGGTGACTCTACTAGTATCCACTGACATCAGGTGGATTAAGGCAGTGTACCTAAGAGATGTAGAGGATACTGCTAGGAAAAAGTCGGCTGAAAAATGCCAGTTGTTGATGTTGAGCCTTGTACTATAGATCAAGGCACCGAGGTAGGTATATCTTCTTCCTCCCATACTTTACACTCCTCTTCTGCTCCTGTTCCATCTACAGAGTTAGAGGCCACAAATGACCAACCGGCACTCACTAGAGCCACTATTTTTGCCATTAGCCACTAGGACAAAGTAATTAATCTTAGATGTTTCGATTGATAGTGGTGAAGAGAACTAGGACGTGAGCATCCCAGAGATTAATGAGGAGACAATGAGAGTGTAGCAGAGCTAAGAGGACCAGGAGAAGCTCGAAGGGGTGGAGAACAAGATTGTGGAAGTGGTGAAAGCAGCATTTGTTCCGGATCAGTCCGTGATACGTACATCCTGTGTAAGAGAGCATGATCCTACTGGGCCCGATATTGATTTTGTGAGCACGCCAATATAAGAGGGCATTGATGCCCCCTGATCTCTTGTCTAGCTCCACCACCACCACCACCACCACCACGACAACAAGATTGACTTAAAAGGGGGATTCTCATAGTCACTACTTTCTCTTATGCTTACTCTTTATTGTCCCTTGCACATTGAAGGCAATGTTTATTCTATTCGTAAGGGGTGAGCTTGAGGAAGTCCCTTTCTTTTGGATGATTTGTGATTTTAGTTTTGATGAGACAATGGTATTTTTGTTTAATGTTGATGCTATTGATGTATATTTAGACAATTTTAACTTTTTGGGTTGTAAATATATTTTAATTTAGGTTGTAATAGAATAGAGTTTGTTTTTGTTATTTTGTGTGTTTCTTTCTATTTTTCTTGTTGAATGGATGAATCATTGCTAATGATGTCCTTGAATCAAATTTTTGGAAAACCCAGTGCTTAGATGACAGGCATGTGAAAGTAATATTGTGTCTCTAGTCCTTAGCTGTACTAGCATTGATGTTCCATATCTTTGATTCTGATGATACCATGGATAAGGAGTATGCACTCACTAATTAGTTCTTTCCTCATAAATCAATCCCTGAATGGATTGAGGAACCTTGAGTTGACTATGTGAGCAATTGAGCTTGGGTATTCGATGTTCAAAAAATTACAAGTGTGTTGCCATTGTTTGAATGCAAATCCATTTTGCCAAAGTGGGATTAGTTATCTTGTTGAAATGCTTGTATTGCATTATCTAGGACTTTCTCAGTTTGTTTTGAGGAATAACTTGCTTAATTCCAAATTAGGAGAGGACCTTAGGCCTTCCCTGGTTCCATTAGTCCAATTTGACCATAGTGACATCCCTTAGTAGTGAAATGAAAGGCAATTCCTTTTTGTTTCTTACCAATCCCTCCTTATGCTTAAAAGATAGAGTAGTGGCCAAAGACTATGTTGGGGGTATTAGTAGGAAGAAGAATATGTCTCCCATGAAAAAGTAAAAAAAGGGGAAATAATGAAAGAAAAACATCGAGGAGTCTTAGAAAAGAATGAAAAGAAAAAGTGAAAAACAGTAGTTTGAAAATTGAGGACCCTCAAATAAAAGAGAGAAAAATCTTGTTGTGAATAAGAATGCAATATAAAGGAAGACACTTAAGATGATGAATCAAAAGTAAAATAGATGTCAAAGGAGGGATGAGCCACTATTGACCATACATTATCCTACCCGACCTTTACCCTACATTACAGTCCTAGCAAATTCCTTTAGAATCATAGTCTAGAAGAAAATCAAGTGAACTTCGATTGAGAATAATGGAAAGCCTATAGGTTGAAGCTTACATGCTATTTCTTAATTGGTTGAGTGAGAGTTGAAGAGATCCTCTGAAAATCAATGGCATAATCTTGAGTGTTCAGGATATTCTTTGTTGTGCGACCAAATGATGATGTTTTTGGGAAGTGATTAGCAGCTAAATGAGCAATTGTGAGCATAGCATGTTTTGATTACTCCTTAGTCATCTCTCAAAGCTTAAAAGTCACGTAAGTGGTTTGTGGATGTTCAAGAAGGGATGAAAAAGGGGAAGATATATGTGTTTTTCCCTATGGTCTTATTTGCAATCTCTGATTTGGATAGATTGATGTTTCATTTTCTTGAGGGAAAGCATAGGCTTAAATTTTTTATGTTGATGAGTCCATTTCGGACTCATTTTGGGGATAGATGGCATGGAAATATTTCCCTTAGTGTGCTATTAATTCTAACTTCTAAAGAATATGCATGTGCTATGACAACAAATGGGATTAAAAGTGCACAAGTGGATAATAATTAGTGAAATCACAAAAAGTGGGTAAAAGTGTCGAAAGGCTGAGAAAAGAGATGTCGCCAACATACTCGATGATCTGCCAAACACTCAGGGAGATCACCTATCTATGTAATAACCAAGGTTCTAGGTCATGTCAGGAGGGCGCTCAGATTCGATATCGCAAAGCATACTTAGTGATCTACCAAGTGCACAAATGATAGTCAAAAGTTGCAGTGCCCAAAGCCCCAAAACACTAATAGCAAGGTGACATGATAGATATTTCAGCGTATCACCAAATTGGATCAGCAGAGCAAAGAGTCATCACATAGTATTGTAGAACAGGAAGACTTATAAAGATTTAAAAGAAAGTTGTCAAGTGCAAATTTTGTACATCGCCAGGGTGCTCGACGATTATCTGCCTTGACCGCTGAATGGCATTTCACAATACAAACTTTCTCACATTTGCATAGAGTATATAAGCAATTTTAGAAAGGACATTGTACATAATCTATTCATACCATATCAGAAAAGTTTGTCTGTTGTCATTCCCCGGAAGGCAACCCAAGGTGTGGCCGGCATCTAAAGACTATTGCTTGTCCCCAGGCCTCATCACATTCATTCATTCATACACTCAACTAATCAAAAGAAGACAAAGGAAAAGTAAATGGACACATCTTATCATCTAGTCTCAAAATTAAAATAATGTAATAGAAGGCTAGTTGAAAGAACTAGCTTATAATCTTAATAATCAAAATTCTACTCTAGTCTATGAAGCCTCTATCACTATCAGGTGGTGCCAATGACAGAACCATGGATACCTCCATCAACAATAAGATAGTAAATATCTAACTCTAAAGCAAGATGAAAATAACATAATGAATCGTCCGAAGTAGGGGACTTCACCAATTAACTAAACATCCAAGAACCTCAACGATGCGCCTGTTGATAATTTCTAATCCCTAAATTTGCATAATAAAATGATGTAGCATCGAATGGCGTTTGTATGTGGAATGTATGGTATGTAAAATAGCTGAATGAAATCAAAACAAGTAGAATAACATGAAACATCAATCAACATCAAGGATAATAACAAATCAACATATCAAATGGCTATCTAAAGCAATAATAAAAAGTAGGAAAGAGACCCATCAACCAATCAAACCTCATCAATCAAAACAGACTCATCTCAATTGAACTCCACTAAACTCTTGTCATCATATCTTGTCTTATCTCATCTCAACTCAGAGTACTCGAGGAAAGAACTTTTTGAGAGCTTATCTTATCCGACAACAACAAGTGATTGTACAACAAAATGTTACCACAATCGTTCGGCACTTTTCAGGTAGGGAACAAATTAAATCCACCAGGGACCACCAACCAATCAAACAAGTCCTCTATTCTTTTAGTGATTCTATCAAGAGGGAACCACAATGTATTGCGATGGTTCAAATCCTCACATACGCTCGGCTACATAGTTTGATGAGTGCATGTTGGATTCACTATTATTCTTTTGATTTTTGATAATCTTCCCATGAGTCAATCCTTATAAGATAATCCATCCTAATCAAACCTCTCAATCAGTCTCACAGAGGCATTCATCATTTAATCAGCCTCATAGACACTCTCATCAATCAACATCTCAATGAATAGATCAAGGCTTAGAATAATCATTAGGGAATAATTGAATAAGCAATCATTAGAGTTCATCTAAGAAGACTCATCGGCCATCAACTACTATCAACCTATCATTATTCTCATATTCACAATCATAATTACAATCGACATTTTAAATCAAGGCTCAAGACACAATCCCTATCTTCTTTTGTGCATGCATTTAATAATTAGTATATAGGGTTTATGAAATATCTCAGGAAAGATATCCAATTAAAGAAAATAAGTTTATGATGATCATCAACATATGAAAATATATGTAATAAATATAATTTCTCAAGAAAATAAATCAAGAATCATGTATGTAGACTCAACAACTTTCAACTCACTTATAAGACCATCTGTGGGGCACATGAGAGAATTATCTCATACTTTTAGTTTAGCCTTACATATCAGGGATGAAGTTTTAATGATGAATCTTCAATAATTCTCCTTGAAGTTCCTTCAATCAAGCTTCTATCTTTTCTTGTCTCAAGCCCTAATCTTTCAACTATTTAGAAAAGGACTTAGCATGGGGTTTTAAACCCTGTTTACGCATTAAAATGACCTAATTTGATCTTATTTTGAGTTAAGGAGGCATTGGGAATTAACTGGAATGTCCCTCAAAATAAAAAACTTTCACCCAGAAAATGCCCAGTCCACAATGCAGACGGGGCGTGGACCTATATATTTTTTTCCAAAAAAATTTTTGAACGAGTTTTCAATTCCTGCCGATAAAATTAAAAAAAACTACAAGGCATATCCGCGTCCCAGGAACATCGCGCCTTGGCTATGCACAATAACTATTTTTCATCTCTTATCTAAAAATTATTTTTGATCTGGTTGCTCTAAAATGTGAAAGAGATCATTTTCCCACTTAATGTTCAATGTTGATTGCATATCTGGTCTCAAATTCATAAATAGAGCATGGGAAGACGTGTTACGTGCACATCTATATTTTTTGTGCATTTTGGTAATTTTACAGGGTGTTACATCATCTCCCCCTTGGGATCATTCGTCCTCAAATAATGAGTAAAGGTGGATATCAAGGAACAAATAGATTAAACTCATCTCAATATTTACATCTATCAATCAATCTCTCGGCTGTATTTCAATCATCATCAATTATATTCGAACTCAAGAATAGACAATCAACTCAAGAAAAGACAATTAATTTAGTGAACGGTAAGGAAGTTACCTTCAACATTCTCATCATTTGGCACGAATAGGTGCAGATATTTTGCTTTCAACACTTTCTTAGCTTCCTATGTGGCTTCCTCAACTAATTGATTCCTCTATATCTCTTTTGTTCTCAACTTGTGAATGTGACGATCGAGGATTTGGATCAGAATTTCTTCATATGTCAAGCTATCCTTCACTCCAATACTCTCTATAGGGATCACCAAGTTAGGATCTCCTAATCATTTCTTAAATATTGTCATGTGGAACACTAGATTGATTTCGTATAACTCAAAAGGCAACTTTAATTCATAAGCGACCTTCCCAATCCTATTCACAATCTGATAAGGTCCAATATAGGTTGGACTCAATTTTCCCTTCTTCCTAAATCTCATGACACCCTTCATAGGTGACACTTTCAAATATACCTAATCATTTACCTCGAACTCCAAGTCTCTCCTCCTCACATCCGTATAGGATTTCTTTGCGACTCTGCGCAGTCTTCAACCGCTCTTTAATGACCTTAACTTTCTCCATTAATTGATGGATAAGATCAGAACCAATTATTTCTGCTTCTCCAACCTTGAATTACCCAATCAGTGATCTACATCTCCTCCCATATAAGGCTTCATTCGGGGCCATCTAAATGCTTGAATGATAACTATTATTATATGTAAATTCAATCAATGGTGAGTGATCATCCCAGTTTCCTTTGAAATTGAGTACACAGGCTCTCATCATATCCTCTAGCATCTGTCAGACCATTTTTCTGTGGATGAAAAGTTGTGGTCAAATTTACTTTCATACCCAATCCTTTTTAGAAAAATCTCCAAAATTTGAAGGTGAATTGAGATCCTCTATCTGAGATTATGGACAAGGGAACTCCATGCAACGTCACAATCTCGTGGATGTAGGACTTGGTGTACTCCTTTATAGTTTTAGTTGTCTTAGTTGCTAAGAAGTGAACCGATATGGTCATCCTGTCCATAATCACCCATATCGAATCATGATGCTTTCGAGACCTCGGTAGACTAGTAATGAAGTCCATATTGATCATCTGCCACTTCCATTTAGGAATCTCTAATTTCTGAACTAATCCATATGGCCTTCAATGTTCAACTTTCACTTGCTGACAATTCGGGCACTTTCAAACGAACTCAGCAACATCCCTTTTCATTCCACTCCACCAATATACTTCTCTCAAGTCATGGTATATCATAGTAGATCTAGGATGAAAGGAATATCGAATGTTGTGAGCTTCAGCCATGATTTTATCCTGAATACCATCAACATTTGGAACACATAATCTACTCTAGTATCTCAATACCCTATCTCCATCTTTGGAGAAGACCATCACTTTCTGTTTGTGGACGACCTCCTTCAATTCGAGAATGACCGAATCTTGATCTTTCTTTTCTTTCACCTCTGCCACCAAAGATGAAGCAGACCTATTTTGAATATTAACTCCTCCCTCATCATTCTCCTCAAGTTGAACTCTCAATCAAGGCATTCGATACACTTTTTTAGCTAGTTCCTTCTTTCCTTCCTCAATATGGGTTGTTCTACCTATTGACAACCTACTAAGATCGTCAGCAACAATGTTAGCTTTACCTTGATGGTAGAGAATGCTTATATCATAATCCTTGATAAACTCCAACCATCTCCTCTGTGGCAGGTTGATATCTTTTTGACTGAAGACATACTGCAAGCTCTTGTGGTCGGTGAACACATCCAGATGCACTCCGTACAAGTAGTGGCGCCAAATTTAAACTGCGAACACCACCGCCGCCAACTCAATATCATGGGTTGGACAGTTCTTTTCATGAACCTTAAGTTATTTGGAAGCATAGGCTATCACCTTCCCTGTCTGTATCAGCACACATCCTAATCCAACTCTTGAAGCATCATAATAGATCACAAAATCCTCCATCCCATCGAGTAAGGTTTGAACTGGTGCAGTAGTTAGTCTAGTCTTCAACTCTTGGAAACTCTTCTCACATTCATTGGACCACTGAAACTTGACTTTTTTCTGAGTCAACTTAGTTAGTAGTGTTGATAAGGAAGAAAATCCCTCAACAAATTGGCGGTAGTAGCTTGCCAACCCCAAGAAACTTCTTATGTCAGTTGGAGAGGTATGTCTTGCCCATTTCTAAACTGTTTCAATCTTTTGAGCATCTACTCGAATACCATAATCGGAGACAACATGGCCTAGGAAAGTCACTGACTTAAACTAAAATTCACACTTTGAGAATTTTCCATACACCTCATGCTCCTCAAGTGTTTGGAGGACAACTCTGAGGTGATTTGCATGCTCCTCTTCATCTCTCGAATACACCAAGATGTCATCAATGAAAACAATCACAAACATTTCAAAATATTGTCTGAATACTCTATTTCTCAAACCCATGAAGGTTACAGGTGCATTCGTCAACCTAAAGGAAATGACCCAAAACTCAAAATAGTCATATCTAGTCCTAAAGGTTGTCTTTGGAATATCACATTCCCTCACTTTCAACTAATGGTAGCTAGATCTGTGTCTATCTCTGAAAACCAAGAGGCACCCAGAAGTTGGTCAAACAAATCAATTATCCTGGGAGAGGTTACTTATTCTTTATAGTGACCTTGTTCAGTTTCCTATAGTAAATACATATTTGAGAGACCCATCTTTCTTTCACATGAATAGGACAGGGGCACCCCTAGGAGAAACACTCGGGCTTATAAAGCTCTTCACTAACTAATCTTTCAACTATTCTTTCAACTCAGCGGGGCCATCCTATAAGGTGGAATTGAGATAGGTTGGATATCAATTATAACATCAATCCAAAAGTCAATGTCCTTATTAGGAGGGACTCCAAGTAGATCCTCGGAAAATACTTCAGGAAACTCATTCACAATTGGGGCTGACTCAAGAGTAGGAGACTCAACATCATGGAATTTAACCCTCACAAGGTGGTGGATAAAACCCTTAGTTATCATCTTTCTTGCTCTATGATATGAGATAAACTTTCCCTTAGCTGCTATAGAATCAACCTTCCACTCTAAAACCGATTCATTTGAAAATTAGAACTTAAAGGTTCAAGCTATACAATCAATAGAGGCATAACAGCGTTAAGCTAACTAATGCCACTGATCAAATCAAAATTTGTCATATCTAACTCAATCAGATCAGTGATAGAATTCCTATAATGGATGGACACTACACAAGCTCTATAGACTCTTATAGCCCGAATAGACTCACCCATTGGAGTAGAAACATCAAAGGGTTCAAGAAGACTCTTAGGGTTCAATCAAATATACTGGCCACATAAAGAGTTATAAAAGGTAATGTGACACTAGGATCCATCAACACATAACAATCAATAGAAAGACTCGAATCATACCTGTCACAATATCTAGGGAGTTCTACTTATCATGTCGACTACCTGTGGCATACAAATAGTTTATAGCTCCACTTGCACCTGATGTAGTACCTCTTTGATTTCTCTTAGTTAGTAGGGATGGTGCAGAAGATTGAGCACGATCAGCCCATAGTGAGCAATCTCTCTAATAGTGAACTGCATGGCCACATTTATAGCATAAATCACTCCCCTCACAACGTCTCTCTATGTGTAACTTACCATATGTATGACATGGTGGTTTACCTCATGAACCTTGAGCCACACTAGCTTGTGACTGAGAACCATGAGGTCCAACATTTTAGGACCTCTTATTATTTCTAACTCTAGGCATAGGTGCACTAGCAGATGATGGTGCTGGAAATCGATTACCATTCCTTTCTTCCCAACCTCATGGCTGGATGTTTTAGCTTTCTTACTTCTAAACTCCTCTCTATCATGCTGCCTCTCCTAATTAGCTTGTTGTGCAAATATCATCAGTCTCCCAATATCCATATCACTCACAAGTATTGGTCCCCTCCCATCTCTATTTGGCCCTCTATTTACCCATTAACATACATTCCCATCCTCCCTCTCATATCAGCAACCATGTCTGGAGGATAGTAAGACAGTTATATATACTTCAGCCCATACTCTTTCATAGTCATAGAGTCCTACTTCATGTTCAAGAACTCTCTTGCCTTTGCCTCTTTTCGCTGAAACGTCCCAAAAAAGCTTCTTCAAACATGGAGCAAGTTAGCACTGGGGTAACCTATCCTCTAACCTTTTTCCATTTATCATAGAAAAGTTTGGCCACACCCTAAACTTGGTAAGCAGCCAGTTCCACTCTATCAGTATCAACCACATGCATCACTTGGAACACTTTCAAAAGCTCCTTCAAATAGTTCTCAGGATCCTCAGTGGATGTAAACCCTATGAACTCAGGAGGATTCATCCTTAAGAATTCCCGAACTCTATAAGTGTTATAGGAATCCTATCATCTAGTTCCTCGTCTTACAGTAGGTGTTGTGACAGCCTGGGCTAAAGTTTGAATAGCCTGGCGAAGCTTAGCGTTACAGACCTCATCTTGCAGATAGCTTGTTCCACGAGCTCCTTATATCCTTGAGGCTTAGGTGGGTTGACATTCTTCTTGGTGGGACATCCTCTACCTCTAACGGCTCTTTTGGGAGGCATGATCACAATTCTGCAACGCACAAAGGATGAAATAGAAAAGAACTTTCATATAGCGTAACTTTATAGCACGATTTAGAACATGAATGAAGGGTAATTCCTAATGTCCTATAGCCTCGTATTTATCAAGTGTGGTCAACAACATACCCATAAACAAGACTCTACTAGACATAACTTCATAGACTCCGTAGGACATTTGAACTCATGCTCTAATACCATGTTTGTCATGCCCTGGGAGGGACCCAAGACGTGGCTGACACCCAAGACTATTGCTAGTCCCCAAGCGAAGCACTTGGCCTCATCACATTCATTCATTCAAACATTCAACAATCAGCAAAAGACAATGGAAAAGTGAATGGGCACATTTTATCATCTAGTCTCAAAATAATAATGATGTAATAAAAGGCTACTAGAAAGAACTAGCTCACAATCTTAACAATCAACATTCGACTCTAGTCTATGAAGCCTTTATCACTATTAGATGGTGCCAATGATAGATCCATGGCTACCTTAATCAATAATAAGCTAGTAAATTTCTAACTCTAAAGTAAGACAAACATAACATAATGGATCCTCCGAAGTAAGGAAGGCTCACTAATCAGCTGAACATCTAAGATACTCAATAATGCACTAATTGATGATATCTAATCCATTCATTTGCATCATAAAATGATGCAATGCCGAATGACATTAGTATGTGGAATATATGATATGTAAAATAGCTGAATAAAACTGAAACAAGTAGAATAATATGAACCATCAATCAACATCAAGGATAATAACAAATAAACATGTCAAATGTCTATTCTAAAGCAAGAATAAAGAGCAGACAAGTGACCTTTCAACCAATCAAACCTCATCGATCAAATTAGACTCATGTCAAAAGAACTCCACTCAACTCATCTCATCACATCTCAACTCAGAGTACTTGAGGTAGGAACTTTCTGGAAGTTACTCATATCCGACAACGATCATTTATGAGCCAGTGATTGTACAACAATCTCGTTGATGTTGCCACAACCGTTCCATACTTTCCAGGTAGGGAACGAATTGAATACACTAGGGACAACCAACCAATAAAACATATTCTCTATTATTTCAGGGACTCTATCAAGAGGGAACCACAATGTAATGTGATTCTTCAAATCCTCACCTATGCTTGGCTATGCAGTTTGATGAGTGCGAGTTGGATTAACCCTTACTCTTTTGGTGCTCGATACTCCTCCTGTGACTCAATGATCATAAGATAATCCACCCCAATCAAACTATATCAGCAGCATCGTTGAGATACTCATCATTCAATCGGTCTCATAGACACTCTCATCATCTCCTCAATCAACATCTCAATCAATAACTCAAGGCTTAGAACAATCATTAGGGAATAATTGAATAGACAATCATTAGAGTTCATTTGAGAAGAAATATGGGCCATTGAATACTATCAACCTATCATCATTCTCATATTCACCACCACAATTACAATCGACATTATCAATGAAGGCTCTAGAATCAATCCCTATCCTCTTTTATGCATACACAATTCAAGAAAACAAGTTTATGATGATCATCAACATAGGAAAATACATGTAATAAATATAATTTCTCAAAAAAATAAATAAAATATCGTGTATGTAGACTAAAGAACCTTAAATTCACTTCTAAGAGCATCTATGGGGCACATGAGAGAACAATCTCATACTTTTTAGTTTAGTGTTACATACCTAGGGTGAAACCTTAATGATCAATCTTCATGAATACTTCTTGAATTTCCCCCAATAAAGCTTCTCTCTTCTCTTCTCTCAATTCCTAATCTTTCAAATGTTTAGGAAAGGACTTAGAATGGGGTTTTAAACCCTATTTATGCATCAAAATGGCCTAATTTGATCATGTTTTGAGTTTACATGGGGTTGGCAATTGACCGGAATATCACTCAAAATAAAAAAGAAACGTTCACCCAGAAAATGCCCAATCCGCAATGCGGATGGTGCATGGACCTGTATATTTTTTTCCCAAAAATTTTTGAATGAGTTTTCAGTTCTCGTTGAAAAATTAAAAATAAAATACAAGGCATTTCCACGTCCCAAGCGCGTTACACCATGGGCGTGCGCAACCATTATTTTTCGTCTTGGATTAAAAAGTTATTTCTTAATCCGATTGCTCTAAAATTTGAATGAGACCATTTGCCCTCTCAATTTTCCATTTTGATTGCATATCCTGTCTCAAATTCGCAAATGGAGCATGGAAAGACGCGTTACGCACACATCTCTATTTTAGGAGTATTTTGGTAATTTTACTGGGTGTTACATTTGTAGTAGTACATAGAACTTTCCTCTTAGAGTACAAGGGGAGTTAGGGTTTTGAAGATTTTGGACATCAAATTAGAGAAGGGTGGTTGGTGCTAATCAACTAATTTGTACTCAATCTTCTTACCCATTACTTCTGCTGCTATGTAAAGTATTCGATCTTTAATTTCTAACATATGTGGCTAAAACCCCCATGTTGGGGGTGTGCTATTGATATGAGTCTTCGATTTAGTTATTGGGTCTTTGATATCTTGACTTATCTGTAGTTGATTTGGGTGAATTTATATCCATTCCTATGATTAACATATAATTTCAAGGTTGCTAACTTGGAGTTTTACGTTAAAAATCTGATTATTGACTTAGCCAAAGCTATTAGAGTATGAAATGAATATGATGGTTGGAGACCTCTTGCTGTTTCAGTTGGAAACCATAGCCATGGATTCAATGCGCAAGGTATTAAAGATTTTGTTAGGCTAAGGGTGTCCTTGGCAGTCCGCGTATGATTTGTTGGCTGATTTGTACGAAGTAACTATGTATCATAGTTGATTTGAATTACAAAAAACCTAGCCTATTCAATTAATATCAAATCATTTAGACAAGTATCTAGACCCAACTAGTAGATCGAATCCCATATTTGCACATCCCTAATATCTTCCCTTAGTTGTTGTTTAAAACATTATTTAAAACTCATTTAGCTGAGCTCTTATTTCAATTATTGCAACCCTCCAGATCCTACAATTACTTGGTCTAATAAGTCACTTCTGCCTTGAACACCGATTCCCTATGTGATCGACTCCAACCTCTACTTATATGTATGAAGGAGCTATTTCTATGCATGAAAGTATGACATGAATTATGATTTGACTTCTTTCCCCAAGTATGCATGATTATGGAATATGTTTGGCTTTCAAGCCTAAGGATACATGAAAATGATTTTAAATGTGTATGCCTACTTTTCAAGCATATATATGTATATGTATTCTCATGGGATGATGACTTAGCACCGACTAGGCTTGTGTGAGGGGGAATATCCCAAACATCCCTTGTATTAATCCTCAAGTCCCATAACTATGTGCCAAACATAGGTTTATGTTTATGCCCCTTTTAAGGGATGATTATGTTAGGGATCTACCTTTGGCATGTAGGTCACCTCTTTATCCATGTTGGGAAAGACGATGGAATTCCAAGTTATAGCTCACTTTCAGTGGAACAAATTAGCGATCTTGAATTATGTTCTTTCATACTTAATGCTCTTGATCACAAATTTCATGCATGGGGGTGACAATTTCAGGCCATATAAAGTGAAAAAAAGTAAATTTAATCATATTTATTTTAATAGATCACTCATATTTTTTAAATGGATAAATATGGGTTGATCTATTTTAAGAGCTCATACAAATATGATCAAAATTGGTAAAATATGAGTATCCATATAGATCTATAGATCCCCACTCACAATATAAATTCTTAATTGCACTAAAAAAATTTTGTATGTAATTTTTTTAATTTTTCTTAAACAATATTTCAGGTGGGGGTGGGGTAAGGGGATGGGGATATGGTGGAAGTAGCCGCAGGGGGGGGGTTTGAAAAAGAAAATTAACTTTTATTTTTTATTTTTTTAAAAAAAGAATTAGAGGGTGATGGTAGAGAGTCTGCTGGAAGAGGTGGAATAGGGGTCCGATGGGGTTAGGGAGTGGGGGGAAGTGGGGGTTGAAGAAAAAAATTAATTTGTTTTAATTTTCATTTTAAAAAATTTGGGGGAGAGGATGGGAGGTGGCCATTGAAGGGGTGATTGGGGGTGTGGGTGGGTGGGACTAGGTGGGGTATAGGATACATAAGTAGAAAAAATTAAACTTTTTTTTGTATGAAAAAATAATTATTTGGGAGTGAGGTTAGGGTGATGGAGGTTGAGTATTAACAATCTTGTTTTGATTTAAGTTTTTTGGGGGGAGCTTTAGGAGATCAAAGTGGGTTAGAACCATTTATCCAAATCCATGCATACTCTTAATTTATATGGATGGATTGTGATCCAATCCATTTTGACTCAATCCAAATTCAATTCATCCAAATTCGATTCAACCCAATTATTTGTCACCTTTAGTCATGCGTGTTTTATTTGAAACTTTGAATGAACGCATAATTAAGCTTATAATTTTAAAAAGTGATAATTTGTTATCTCTTTATAATCAGATATGTGAACAACATTACACCAATCAAATTTGTTAAGGGAAGTGAGAACCGAGGAAGCTATCAAGTATTTTTTAAGCAAGACTTATAATTATGTACTTATATGGATAATAATCAAATTACCTATGAATTATTTCTGTTAGACTACAAACTTTTTATCCTGCCAAATTATCATAATTGAATATTTCTGCTAACATATCTTTTACATAATCCTAAATTACTATAAAAAAAAGTGATATGCTTATTGTTTACTATCAATTTATAAATGTTTGGTATATTATTTTAATTAATCCCCAAAGGAAAAAAGCTATTCAAATCGTTTTTGTAATTGAAAGCAAGTCAAAAGTTGTAGACAATTTCTCCTTTGGCTAATTATGTTCTATTCTAATTTGTACAACTCAAACATATTTTTTGATTAACTAAATAATAATAATGTGTTTTTTTAAAAAAAAAAATGTAAGGACCCGAATTTTTGTACGACATCACTGGAATTCAAAATTTTGGTTTGGACAAAATTTGGACCAAGTGTCATCTCAAGGGAGACCACACGGTCAGTGTGAGGTCACACGAGCCGTGTGGCATCCAGTGGCACAACACTTGGCCTTAATTTTGAGTGTATGGTCATGGAGTGGAGTCTTGGGCTAAGGCACATCACACTTGGACCCCACACGGGCTGTGTGACACTGTACGGACCACGTGGAGGGTCATGTAATGGCCATGAGCTTGGAAGACCAATGTGTGAAGCAAAGTAGTGGGACAAGACCACCTTCATGGGCCGTGGGAAGGTTCACGAACTGTGTGCCCATCCATAGAGCTCAGGAATAGAAGATTTTTCTAAGTATGGACCACGTCTCCTGACCTCGTCATGAAGATTTTTCCAAGTATAGGGGTACAACCTGTGTCACGAACCGAGTGACATCACATGGGACGTGTAGCCCCTAGTATAGCTAACTTTGTGAAATTTTCTAAGTATGGGATCTTCAAGCTCAAGCTAGATGTTAGACCCCATACTCTCGTTAAATTAAGGATAACAATTAATTGGAGTCGGAAGTCCTCAATGGGATTAAAATAGG
>JAOTQR010077282.1:0-12287 GCA_025774065.1 Solanum ossicruentum | reverse complement strand
TAGAGGCTTTGTAGACTATGTAAAGTAAAGTGTGGTCATGTCTCGTACTTTAAATACCGTGGCCCCAACGGCCTAGTTATATGTATTTCCTTTTGGTTTGTTATCACTGTTTATCTTCCTAAAAGCATATCAACCGTGGAAACCCCTTATAATATGTATAGAAAGTGCATATATACAGGTTGGTTCTCTCGAGCCTTATCGGCAACGGGTGCCAGTCTGCCCTAACAGGACTTTGGGGCGTGACAGAAGGCCAAGCGCATTTTATTGTGTTATCTTACGTGGAAATCCCTTATAATACGCATGGAAAACGCATAGATACAGGTTGGTTCTCCCGAGCCTTATCAGCAACAGGTGTCAGTCCGCCTTAATGGGACTTTGGAGCATGACATTATCTGTCTTATATTTGTTACTTTTATTTTGTTTACATATTATCATTTACTTTCATTATTAGTCATTTTCTTTCTTTTCTTTCTTTTCCTTTTTTTTCATATCTAGTATTTTCTGCTTATGAGGCTTGATTTTTGAGATGAGGATTTTCTTAAAACAGTCTCTCTACCTCTATAAGGTAGTGGTAAGGTCTGTGTACATTTTACCCTCCCCACACCCCACTTGTGAAATTCCACTGGGTATGTTGTTGTTGTTTAAGTTATACATAGCATGTTAATTATTAAATAAGATTTTTCTTTCTTAAATACATTTGCATTATTTAGAAATCATGTCTATAGGATTTCACTGATTTTAAATACTTTTTGACAAATCTTCTTTTTAAAACATTTTTAGAACTCTATTTTAAATCATCCCTTAACTAATATTTTCGATGCTTTTAAAGAAGTAATAAAAGATCTTTTGCAAAGTTTTTTTTAAAAATTTTTTCCCATGGTTTTGAATGTTGATTTACTCACACGCTTAGCAAATCACACACTTTGCACTATTTATTTGTGTGTGTTGAGAGGTATGTCTGAGATAT
Organism: Solanum ossicruentum; assembly: GCA_025774065.1. Taxonomy (NCBI): domain Eukaryota; kingdom Viridiplantae; phylum Streptophyta; class Magnoliopsida; order Solanales; family Solanaceae; genus Solanum; species Solanum ossicruentum. The sequence continues at coordinate 11,320 of JAOTQR010077282.1, read as the reverse complement.
TATGTGCTAACTATTGGTTTTCTATGCTTTTGATTGACGATAAGTTAATTAGGAGCCATAGATTTTCTTTTAGTCTAGAATCGCCAAAATTAGAAGTCCAATGCTTCTTGAGATTGGACGATAGACACTTTAGGAACCTTATATTTTTTATTTCTTTTAGAATGTGAAACGCTCCAAAAATGTGCTTCGGAATGTCTACAATCGTAATTTTAATATATCTCGAAATTTGTGCGGGATATCAAAAATTCGACTTCATATTCTCGATCAAAGAGAAAATTTAGTGGGAAATAGGTATAGCCCAGATTTTAGAGGACCCGTAGCGAAAAATAATTTTGGCAAATTTTTGATTTCCAGAGAGTATCCGCACCCTGGCCGCGACGCGCCAGGGGCGCTAAGCAGTGTTATTTTCTCCTTCGCATTTGATCTGCGTCGCAGACCAGACGCGGACTAGTAAAACATTTTCCTTAGTTTTTCCTATGCGCCGAAAGGCATTGGGTTCATGGCCCCATGCCCACTTAAACGTGAAATCTCGCATACTTAGCCATTTTTCAACTCTATATCACTCAAAACCCTCACAAAAACCTCTCTAAGACTTAACCAAATATTTCATTCCAAATTAAAGGATTTCAAGCTTAACTTTGGAACTCAAAACTTCACTTCAAGCTCTATGTTTCCTTCAAGCTCATTTCAAGAAAACCTAAGTTTGAGTTATGTGGGTTTCATCCATTGGGTCCTTTTACCCATGGAGCCCAATTTTTCTTTTTATGAAAATTGCATGATTTCAAGTTGTATTACTTATGGGTATCTCTTACTATGAAATATGAATATGAATTATGTTAGGGTAGTATTGTTGATTATGCATGATTATCTATTTTAAGCTTACACAATGAGTTGATCTTTGTCTATTGAAACTATGCATGTTTTGAGTTATGAAACTATGATCTATTCTGAGTTTTGATGATGGATTTCAAGGTACCCTACATGAGAGTTTTACTACATGTTGGTGGGTTGATTTGCATTAAATTTTCTCATCTTATTTACTCTTGAATTGCATGATTTGAACAAGTATCATAAACCCACCATGTGTTTGATAAAATGTCAAGTCATGAATTCCCAAGTTGTTGATGATCTATTTTATGATTTATAAGTCAAGTGACTATATGATGATTAAAGGCTTTTAAGTATGTATAGAATTTATGAAAATTATATATAATTTTACAAGTATCAAGTTAAGCCATATTTCAAGATTTTTACCTCTTGTGAGTTATTTTTGTTAAAGCAAGGGTTCATGTATGATTATAATCTACTCTCATGTTTCAAGTTAGGCTCACAATTAGAGGTCAAGCATGTTTCAAGTGCTACTCATGTCATATTTCCATGTTTCTTACAAGTTATACAAGTTATGATTATTTCAAGTATTCCGTGGGATTAGACTTAGCACCGATTGAGACTTAAGATGGGGGCTCGACTAAAGGGTCCTTATATAAAGTCTTTTGTCTTTAAACTATGTGCTACCATAGGATTATGATTATTATCCCTTGCTATACTAGTGGATCTATCCATTTCATGTTATCATGTTTGGTTTGCCTTGGCAAATAGACCACATCTAGCTGGGGAGTATCATGCTCATCCACCTGACGAGGGGGTGTCATGCCTTAGATCCCAAGTTGTAGCTGCTTGGTTTATGTCGGTTAAGGTCTCCTCCCACATATGTATTACGTAATATGCAAGTTGAATGATCTATGAGTATTTTTACTTCAAGCATTGATCATATTGAGATTATATATCCATTGCTTATGATTATGCATTTTGACTAGATTGGCTTATGTCCTGTTGCATTGCATCTCACATATTTAGTATATTCAAACGAACTAATATATACTATATGCCTATATGATATTACCATGTAGGAACTGGAGCTCCTTTCGATCATCCTATACGTGGCTAGTTCGGTACTTTGGAGTTAAGTATTGGTGAGTCCTCAAGCCCGAGGACACTATCTATGTTACTCTTGCTATTTTGAGACTTCTTTATGTTGAACACTTATTACTACGAGGGTGAAGTCGGAGAGTGTCTGGCCCTCGCTCCATTCCATGTTAGAAGTGTTATTGGATATTATGATATACTTATGCTACTAGATTGACTCTTTTATGCTTTTATGATCATCAAAGACTTCCCCTTAGTCCCACTTTCTTTTTTATTATATCATGTGACATTTATTTTACTTCCGCAACCAAGGATGTGTGAATAATATGCTAAGAGGATTGTGTGGGGTCCATTCGGGTTCCCCATTCGTCGTGTCACGTCTAGGCCCTAGGCCTGAGTCATGACAAACTTAGTATCAGAGCACTGGGTTGTTAATAGTCCTCGGAATCCAACACACTACGTCGATTAGAGTCTTATTCATAGTTGTGAAACGCGCCACAACTATGAATGGGAGGCTATGAGGCGTTTTAGGAAGTGTTTCACTTCTTCATGATTTATATCATGATTTTGATGTAAGTGTATAGTTTTTCCCTTAACAAATGCTCTTTGCTCTTCTAGATCATGCTGATTTCAAAAGGAAGATTAAGGAGAGCCCGCACACCCGAGGAGCTACTGGCCCTTCCCACTCCTCAAGCTCCTCAAGATGGAGGGGTAACCCAAGATGAGTTTCGAGATGCTATTACAATGTTGTCTTATATTATGACCAACCAATTAAACCAAGGGGCCCAAGCCCTTCATGCTCCCATTTCGGCCGCAAGGGTAAGGGATTTCACAAGAATGAATCCACCGGAGTTTTATGGGTCCAAGACGAATAAGATCCCGAAGAGTTCATAGATGAGGTGTATAATGCTCTATCCATCATGGGAGTGAATTCGAAGGAAAAGGCGGAGTTAGCGGCCTACCAACTCAAAGGTGTGGCTCAAGTTTAGTTTACACAAAAGAAGTTGGAGAAGGGGAATGATGATGTTATCCCTTGGGAAGAGTTCAAAGCTGCATTCCTCAATCGGTTCTTTCCTATCGAGCTAAGGGAGGATAAGATGATGGAGTTAGCAAGGTTCCATGAGTTTGAGGGAGTACGCCCTCAAGTTCAACAAGCTCCACAAGTATGCTCCACAATTGGTCACCAAACTTATATCAAGGATGAACAAATTTGTGTCGGGAGTGTCCGACTTGGTTAATGAGGAGTGTCATACCACCATGCTAGTGAGTGATATGGATTTGTCTAGGCTTATGACTTATTTTGAGCAACTAGAAGGGGAAAAGCTCAGAAAAAGAAGAAGTGGTGAGTCCAAGAGGGCTAGTTTCGAAGGTGGTTTTCCAAAGTTCCAAGGGTGGTCGATTTCCTCAAAGCCACAAGTTCCAAGGACAAGGGTCATCCAATGCTCCTAACAAAAGGTTTGCCAATGATAGGGTGATCAACCCAAGATTTCAAGGTGGTAATGGAGGAATAACAAATCCTAGATGCCCAAGGTGTGAAAAGAATCATACTAGTCCATGTTTGAGGAATTCTAGTGCTTGCTTTGGTTATGGTGAATTGGGCCACAAAGTAGTTGATTGTCCACATATTCAAAACAAAGGTAGAGATGGTCGTCCACAAGGGCAAGGTGCTAATATGAGTCCTAAGGCAAAGGGAGGCCAACAAGGGGGTGCTCGAAGGCAAAATAGATTCTATGCTCTTCAAAGACGATAAGGGGTGGATGAGGTGCCCGATGTCGTCACAGGTATGTTAAAGGTTTTTGATTTTGATGTGTAGCATTGATAGACCCAGGTGACACTCTTTTTTTTATTACTTCTTTTGTTGCCAAAAAGCTTTATGTTAGTCCCGAATTATTGTGTGAACCTTATGAAGTGTCTACCCCCGTTGGTGAGTCCATTATTGCTAAAAGAGACTATAAAAATTGTCTCATGTTCATATTGCATAAAGTTTTGCCCTGTGATTTTGTTGAATTGGATATGGTGGATTTTGATGTCATTCTTGTGATGGATTAGTTGCATGTATATTATGCTTCTATTGATTGTAGAGCCCATAGGGTTAAATTTCAATTCCCTAATGAGCCCATCCTTGAGTGGGAAAGTTGTGATGTGGTAGTCAAGGGTAGATTCATTTCTTGTCTCAAAGCCCAAAAGTTGATTTCTAAGAGTTGCCTCTATCATCTTGTGAGGGTTAGGGATATTGAGTACAAAGTCCTTCCTATTGAGTCGATTTCGGTGGTCAATGAGTTTCTTGATGTCCTTCCTGATGAGCTTTCCAATGTCCCTCCCAAAAGGGTACTTAATCCATTTCTATTCCCCCTTACCATATGGTCCCGATGAAATTGAAGGAGTTCAAGGAGCAATTGAGGGATTTATTGGAAAAGGATTTCATAAGGCCTAGTAAGTCACCTTGGTTGACCGGTGTTATTTCTGAAGTAAAAGGATGGTTCTTTAGGATTTGCATTGATTACTGACAACTTAATAGAGCCACCATAAAGAACAAGTACCCTCTATCAAGGATTAATGCCCTTTTTTATCAACTTCAAGGGGCTAGTCAGTTTTCTAAGATTGATCTTCGGTCCGAGCATCACCAAGTGAAAGTGAAGGAATGTGATATTCCAAAGACGACTTTTCGGACTAGGTATGGGCACTTTGAGTCTGTGGTTATGTCCTTTGGATTAACTAATGCACCTGTTATATTTATGCATCTCATGAATAGGGTCTTTAAACTCTACCTTGACATGTTTGTGATGGTCTTTAATGATGATATCTTGGATTTATTCCCATAGTAAGGAGGAACATCTGAATAACTTGAGGGTGGTGTTGCAACTCTTGAAGGAGGAGAGGTTGTATGCAAAATATGAAAAATGTGAGTTTTGATTGAAAGAGGTTGCTTTTCTAGGGCATGTGGTGTCGGGTGATGGCATTAAGGTGGATCCTAAGAAGGCGAAGGTGATTAGAAATTGGACTAGACCTTTGACTCCATCAGATATTAGGAGTTTCTTGGGTTTGGAGAGTTATTACTGGAGGTTTGTAAGCGGTTTCTCTTCTATTACTTCTCCTATGACCAAGTTGATCCAAAAGAAGGCAAAATTTGTGTGGACCGATGAATGTGAAAAGAGTTTTCAAACTTTGAAAGATAAACTTGTCTCTGCTCCCATTTTGGCTCTACCAGAAGGGTTGGAAGGGTTTGTGGTATATTGTGATGCCTCAAGAATTGGTTTGGGGTATGTTTTGATGCAAAATGCCAAGGTGATAGCATATTCCTCTAGGCAACTTAAGGTGCATGAGAAGAATTATCCTACCCATGATCTGGAATTGGCGGCCGTGGTGTTTGCTTTGAAAATTTAGAATAACTACTTGTATGAGGTTCATGTTGATGTGTTTACTGACCACAAGATTCTCCAATATGTGTTCACCCAAAAAAATCTTAACTTGAGACAAAGAAGGTGGTTAGAGCTCCTTAAAGTAGGGGTGTGCATCATCGGTTCGGTTCGATTATGTACATTATTGGCTCAGTTTATCAATTTTCGATTTTTAAATATTCTAAACCAATAAAATAATCTTTATCGATTTTCAGTTTATTGATTTTATATGCTTAACGGTTCGGTTTTCAGTTTACCCAATAAGAATAATAATGAGAATTATAAAAAGCAGATAGAGTACGGAAACTATGTTTACAAACTTGTAAAAGCTATACTTAGTTAATACAAACTAAAATACTAAAGTGGACAACTAACCACTTAAGTAATATAAAGATTAAAATATGTAAAGTATTGTTATAGTGTCCTACTACTATTATATTACTAATATTTAATATTTATGAAGGGGTAAAATAATAAATTATTATAATCTTATTGGGTTATCGGTTTACTCAATAACCCAATAGTAAAAATCAATGTTAAACCAATAATCCAATAATCTTTTTTTTCAAAATCATTAAAAATCGATAACCTAATAACCCAATAACAATAAACCAATAATGTTTTTATCAGTTTGATTTATTGATCGGTTCAGTTTTTGCACACCCCTATCTTAAAGATTATGATATGAGTGTGCATTATCATCCCGGCAAAGCTAATATTGTGGCTGATGCTCTAAGCAGAGTATCTATAGGTAGTCTAGCTCATGTTGATGATGGTGGCAAAGAGGTGGCTAGAGAAGTTCAGCAGTTGGCTAGGTTGAGGGTTAGGTTGGATGAAGTTGATAATGGTGGTGTCGTGGTTGTAGATGGTTTCAAATCTTCCTTAATTGAGGAGATAAAGGCAAAACAAGATCTTGACCCCGCCTTGCTAGAGTTTAAGGCATTGGTGAGAGATGATAAAGTGGAGGTTTTCTCCCAAGAGGGAGATGGTACCCTTAGGTACCAAGGTAGATTGTGTGTGCCAAATGTGCATGACTTGAAAGAATTGATCTTGACGGATGCCCATAGTTCATCCTATTCCATTCACCCCATTCTACAAAGTATAGAGACTTGACGGAGGTGTATTGGTAGGGTGGTATGAAGAGGGATATTGCCAAGTTCATATCCGGATGTCACAATTACCAACAAGTGAAAGTCGAATATTAAAGGTCGGGTGGCCTAGCCCAAGACATAGAATTTCCTACTTGGAAGTGGGAAGAGATCAACATGGATTTTGTGGTTGGGTTGCCTAAGACTAGGAAACACTTTCTCTATTTGGGTTGATGTGGATAGAATGACAAAGTGGACTCACTTTCTACTGGTCAAGACCACTTATAGTGCTGAAGATTATGCCAAGTTGTACATTCATGAGTTGGTTAGATTGCATGAGGTGCCTTTGTCTATCATCGCGAATCGTGGTGCTCAGTTCACTTCTCACTTTTGGAGGTCCTTCCAAAGAGGTCTTGTTACCAAGGTTAAGCTTAACACGACTTTTTATCCTCAAACGGATGGTCAAGCCGAGAGGACTATCCAAACTTTTGAGGATATGCTTAGAGCTTGTGTTTTGGAGTTTAAGGGTTCATCCACTCATTGAATTTCCTTACAACAATAGCTACCACTCAAACATTAGTATGACTCCCTTTGAAGCTATTTATGGTAGGCATTGTAGATCCTCGGTTGGTGGTTTTAAGTGAGGGAGATGGCTTTGCTAGGTCTGGATTTGATCATGGAGGCCTTGGAGAAGGTAAGGATGATAAGGGAGAGATTGAAAATAGCTCAAAGTAGATAAAAGTCCTACTCCGATGTGAGGATAAGAGAACTTGAGTTTAAGGTTGGTGATTGGGTTTACTTGAAGTCTTACCCATAAAGGGTGTGGTCCAATTTGGCAAAAAGGGAAAATTAAGCCCAAGGTTTGTGGGTTCTTATATAGTTTTGAGGAGAGTGAGTAAGGTTGCATATGAGTTGAGTTGCCTATGGAGATGAATATGGTTTATCCGGTCTTTCATGTGTTCATGTTGAGAAAGTGTGTAGGTAACCTAAGTGCTATGGGGCCCTTGGATGTTGTCGGTGTTGTAGAAGATAATTTGACCTATGAGGAGGTCCCAGTGAAAATTTGGATAGACAAGTGAAAAGGTTGAGAAACAAATATGTAGCTTCCGTAAAGGTCCTCTGGAGAAACTTACAAGTTGAAAGTGCCACATGAGAAATTGAGGCGGACATGAGAAAGCGATATCCATATCTCTTCCATTCTACTCAAGTTGAAGGTACTAATTTAAATCCCCTACATGATTTCAAGTCTTAAATTTTAGCCCTCATGTCATTTTGCATACATTCATATTCATGGTAACAAGTTTATGGTGATTTTGTCATTCATGTTGAGACTTTTTGAAAATGATATTTAAATGTATTTGTTGCATTCATGTCGGACTGAAATCTACATGATTACTTCTCTTATGCACATTCTTTGATATTCGGGGATGAATGTTCCCAAGGGGGAGATATTGAAACGCCCCAAAAATGTGTTTCGGAATGCTCATAATCGTAATTTCATATATCTCAAAATTCGTACGCAATATCGAAAATCCAACTTCATATTCTTGATTAGGGGTCAAAAATTGAGTGGAAAATAGATACAACTCGAATTTTAGAGAACCCATAGCGAAAAATAATTTTCGCTAATTTTCAATTTCCAAAGAGCATCCGTTCCCTAGCCGCGACGCGCCAAGAGCGTTGAGCGGTGTTATTTTCTCCTTTGGTTTGTTCCGCATCGCGGACCAGACGCGGAACAATACAACATTTTCCTTAGTTTTTCCTATGCGCCCAAGGGCATAGGGGTCATGGCCCCATGCCCATTTAAACGTAAAATCTCTTATACTTAGTCATTTTCAACTCTAAATCACTCAAAACCCTCACAAAAACCTCTCCAAGACTTAATCAAATATCTCATTTCAAATTTAAGGATTTCATTCTTAAGTTTGGAACTCAAGGATTCACTTCAAGCTCTAAGTTTCCTTCAAACTCATCTCAAGAAAACCCAAGTTTGAGGTATGTGGGTTTCATCCATTGAGTCCTTTCACTCATGGAGCCCAATCTTCTTTTTTATGAATATTACATGATTTCAAGTTGTATTACATATGGGTATCTCTTGTTATGAAATAATATGAATATGAATTATGTTAGGGTAGTATTGTTGATTATGCATGATTATCTATTTTAAGTTTACACAGTGAGTTGATCTTTGTCCATTGAAACTATGCATGTTTTAAGCTATGAAACTATGATCTATTATGAGTTTTGATGATAGATTTCAAGGTATCCTACATGAGGGTTTTACTACATGTTGGTGGATTGATTTGCATTAAGTTTTCTCATCTTATTTCACTCTTGAATTGCATGATTTTGAACAAGTATCATAAACCCACCATGCGTTTGATAAAATGTCAAGTCAAGAATTCTCAAGTTACTGATGATCTATTTCATGATTTACAAGTCAAGTGACTATATGATGATCAAGGGATTTCAACTATATATTGAATTCATGAAAATTATCTATGATTTTACAAGTATCAAGTTAAGCTATACTTCAAGATTTTTACCTCTTGTGAGCTATTCATGTTAAAACAAGGGTTTTATGTATGATTATGATCTACTCTCATGTTTCAAGGTAGGCTCAAACAATTAGAGGTCAAACATGTTTCAAGAGCTACTCAAGTCATGTTTCCATGTTTCTTACAAGTTATGATTATTTTAAGTATTTCATGGGATTAGACTTAGCACCGATAGGCTTAAGATGGGTGTTTGACTCAAGGGGTCCTTATATAAAGTCTTTTGTCTCTAAACTATGTGCCACCATAGGATTTTGATTATTACCCTTTCTATACTAGTGGATCCATCTAGTTCATGTTATCATATTTGATTTGCCTTGGCATGTAGACCACACCTAGCAGAGGGGTGTCATGCCCGTCCACCTGACCAAGTGAGTGTCATGCCTTGGATTCCAAATTGTAGCTACTTGGTCTATGTCGATTAAGGTCTCCTCTAACACATATATTACGTAATATGTAAGTTGAATGACTTATGAACATGTTTTACTTCAAGCATTGATCATGCATGCTATATTGAGATTATATATTCATTGTTTACGATTATGTATTTTGACTATATTGGCTTATGTCTTGTTGCATTGCAGTCCGCATACTCAGTACATTCAAACATACTAACGTATACTCTATGTCTACATGATATTACCATGTAGGAATCGGAGCTCCTTTCGACCATCCTCCACATGGCTAGTTTGGTACTTTGGAGTTAAGCATTGATGAGTTCTCAAGTCCGATGACACTATCTATGTTACTCTTGCTACTTTGAGACTTCTTTATGTTGAACACTTGTTACTATGAGGGTGAACTCGGAGAATTTCTTGATCCCTGCTCCATTCCATGTTAGAGGTGTTGTAGGATATTATGATGTACTTATGCTACGAGATTGACTCTTTTATGATTTTATGATCATCAAAGACTTTTCCTTAGTCATGCTTCCCTTTTTATTATATCATGTGATGTTTCTTTTGCTTCCATGACCAAGGATGTGAGTGTTATGCTAAGAAGCTTGTTTTGGGTCCCTTCGAGTTCCCCATTCACCGTGTCACGTCTAGTCCCTAAGCTTGGGTCGTGACACAATGCTTTTAGGTTAATAATAAACCAATCTAAGAGGGTTAGGGATAAATAGGACCCTCGGACATAATGATCATAATTCAAGCTTAAAATAGGACAAAACTTTGATTTCTGTCCTTTGGCTGAACAAGCCAAGTGAGCTATAAAATAAAAAAAAATCTTAAATTTATCTTCTGAAGAAATAAAGTCAAGTACTGATCCGAGTGAAAATAATCGTTTAGTTTTAGTATTTTTTTATTGTTTACTTTAATTATTTGTGGTAGATTAATCATTTAATTGCTTAATTTATTTTTGTATTCATTTGTTTAAATTGTCTTGTTATATTTTATCACTTAGACATTTATTTAGAATAATTTTAAAAAATAGAGACCTTACTTGTATAATTTTCAACCCACATATAAAAATATGAGATGCAGTCCAAACCCACAATTGTGGACTTCGAAGCGTACCTAACACCTTCCTTTCAAGGTAACATGAACCCTTTCCCATTCTCTGGTGATTTAGATCTTTTAATTTATTAATTAGGTTAGAATGGTAACCTAACGCACCTCAAAATCGTTAGGTGGCGACTCTTCAATCTTCATTCTATTAATCTCAAAAAGAGTTGTCCCGCTGTCGTAAATCCCATTTTGCAAAAAATGGGGTGCGACATGTGATAATTTACTCTAGCTTAACTTTATAAAATATTCTTTTAATAATAACAACAAGAAAAAGGAAAAAAAGAATATAGAGAAGGTATCTGTCCATTGTTTAAGATATAAGATCACTTTGTTTATTTGTTTCTCTTTATTTTTATTTTGGTTTACTTAGGTTAAGAGAACATTTTACTAGGAATATTGATCTTTTTGTTATTGTGGTTACCTGGATAGCTCCAATGAAATTTGCAAATTGCATCAATTTACTGTGGTAATTCTAAATGAAGATGTTGATCTCATCAATTTTAGGTTCAAACTATTACTAATTAGAACAACATGATTTCAACAATCGAATCAACATAATTTCAAATAAACTAGAACAACAGTGTCATTTTTCAAATTTAATGTTTATATTAATCTTGAATCAATGAATAAAAAATAAAATATCTAATTTGAATCTTGCTACAAGGCTTGAATCTACAATATCTTCAAACCGCGTTAAAGAATCTGTATTTTAATATGGGGCGGAATGTCGAGTTGTAAGAGTTTTTTTTTTTTTTGGGGGGGGGGGGGGGGCGATAAAAAGAAAAAGGAAAAAGAAAAAAAAAAATTTTGAAAAAGTTTTTTTTTAATTAAAATTTTAACGCTAA